>ML796380.1:208999-240608 GCA_009831015.1 Picea engelmannii
AGTTGGATTCGAATCCTTAGTCAATCCATGATCTTAGGGAAGATCCCTAACTGAAGGAGGAAAATCCTCAACTTACCCTAAATATATCTCAAGTGGTTGGGCCTCTCCAAGCCTATATAAGCAGGCTTTCTTATGGTGAAAAGGAGGAATGATTGGAGGCATGAAACTTATGATCTCATAGGAAACACACAGTGAAGTGGAGGAGAATAATCAGCGAAGTTGTTGTCATTCTGATCGTGAGTCTTTTGAGCAAGGGTTAGACAAGGAGGACTTGATGAAGCTGCTGCACTCACATCTACGGTTGTAAGTTTCCTTCATTGTTGTTCTCATTAATATGATATGCTTGGCCTGTTTCTTTCTAGTTTGTGCTTAATCTCACATGAACTTGTCTCTAATAGATAGATCTATTTCAAACTAATCTCAGTAGAGTAGGAAGTTGGTTGTATCTATGTTTGTCTATAGGGCTTATCAAAGAGTTCAAGATTGGAGCTCAACTCGGACTGTGCAGGGACAAACACCGGTAAAAGGTACTTCTTTTCTCCTTCCTCCTCACACATTAGTTTATCTAGATCTAAAAGGAAGTCAGTGACCATGATAAGCATCTTCTGTCTTAAGAGTTAAGAGTCTAGCTCTCAAGAGGAGATCTACCTATATCCAGGGAGATTTTCCTTCAACACCACTGCTATCCCTTTCTTTGAAATAATATGCCCCAAGTAATGTATCTACCTTTGGTAGAATGAACACTTGCTCAACTTTGCAAAAAAACGATGTTCTCTCAATACTTGTAGCACCATACTCATGTGTTGCTCATGTTCTTCTTCAGATTTTGAGTAAATAAATATGTCATCTAAAAATACAATGACAAACTTATTCAAGTATTCTTTGGAAATACCATTCTTTAAACACATGAAGACAACCGGTGCATTTGACAACCCAAATGGCACCACTGTGAACGCATAATGACCGTACCTTTTTCTGAAGGAAATCTTGTTAATGGCTTCTTCCTTAATTCTTACCTCGTGATAACCTGACTTGAGATCAATCTTAGAGAATACTTTAGCATCTTTCAGTTGATCAAAGAGATCATCTATCCTTGGAAAAGGGTACTTGTTCTTCACAGTTACCTTGTTCAACTGCCTAAAGTTAATGCAAAGCCTCAAGGTTCCATCATTTTTCTTCACAAATAACACTGGGGCACCCCAAGGTGACACACTTGGGCATATATACCCCTTCTTTATAAGTTCCTCCAGCTACATTTGCAACTCCTTCAATTTTGGTGTACTCATCCTATAAGGAGTCTTAGATACCGGGGCTTCTCCATGCATTTGATTTACGAAGAAATCAATATCTCTCTTGGGTGGCGACCTGGGTATTTCTTTGAATATGTATTCAAACTCTTTTAGGACAGTATAATCTTCGATACTTGGTACTTTATCCTTAGGTGCCTCCTCCACATGTGCTACAAATACTTGACATCCTTTTCTAAAGTTTGTCTTCAACTGCAAGGCTGAAACTTCTCTAATGGTTACTGCTCTTGGAATACCATGAATTGTCCTAAGGTTCCCTTTTTCATCCAAGTAGGTAAAAGCCTTATTATAATAGTCTAGAACAACATGATGTTGGTCCAACCAATCCATATCGATTAGGCAGTCATATGAGCCTAAATGTATGATATTCAAATCTTCCCTTGTGCTTAATCCATTCATGTCTATTGGGCATGCCTTAAACATCTCATTAATCTTCATTTTACTCAACACCCAATCACCAAGTGACATGTGACATCACAATCACTGCCATGTTCTAATGGATTTTTATTGTTTGATGAAATTTTCCTTTGACATGGGAGAAGAAACCTACATGTTTTTGGTGATTCATTTTTTGTTATATAGTGGATGTGTGAGTAGGCACATATCCATAATATTGGTTTGTAGGCTATAGTAGAGAAACTGAAAACTATAGATGGGATTTTCCAGGATATCATTTTTACACATGTATACAGAGAGCATAACCAAGTACTAATGGAAAATCACAATGTTATAGAGAGAAGAACCAAGTATTAATGGAAAATCATTGTGTTCTTTCTGAGTTTCATGATGGTCATAATGCTATTTTAGAGCAAGCTATCCTTGATGTATTCTAAACTTTTTTTTCTATGGTCAAATATGTAAAATGTTATAGTTCTTGGAAATGTTGATAGATAGTATGTAATATGACATTAAGATTTGGAGGAGACATTTCTATGGTTCTCTTTGAGCTTATGTTTAGCTTAGTTTTTAGTTAGTTCTTACTATCCTCTAGAAGGTTCCTTTTCAAAAAGTTCCCAATGCACTTAATGATTATAATTTTTATTCCACTTGAATTGGAAGGTTCCTTTTCAACAAGTTCCTGATGCACCTAATGATTATAATTTTTATTCCACTTGAATAAGAGTTACTTTTTTTTTTTCAAAATGAAATATGCTTATATTGATCATATTTGCAAAAATTTAGGAGGATTAATAATAAATTGTATGCTTTTTGTTGAATAGTCACCTACATGTATGATGATTTTATTGAACCAAAATACTTTTCTAAAATACTAGAATATAATATTTCATTCTATATATTAATCCTTGAACCACATATAATTTATACAACTAGTAATCATAATGACATTGTTGAAATGAATATGATTGAAGGCGGTTAATCAATGGGAAGCAACAATGAGGAATTTTCATTGCCAATCCAAGTGAACCCACCTGAGTGGTTAGCATAAGACATTTTTAATATGAATCAATTATATTTACAAACACTTTTTTCCGCAGGAAAAAAAGCGAAATTTTTATTTCAAGAAGAAATAAAGTTTGCATTCTGAATAATACATGTGACCATGTATTTAGTCTGCTATCCTTCTCATCCATGAGTGGATGGAGAAATTCGGCCATAAAGGCATTATAATTAAAAAATGCTTGTCTTTTACCAATAGACAAGAAACCAATTTTTTTTACATATAATAAGTTCATCACCACATAATTTTATCCCACATAAAAATATTGGGACTCAAGGTGTCGACATTATAGGATCAATTTTTTTTCGAGAATCAACATTGTGTGACCACCAAAAACTGTAGTAGAGGAGCCCCAAGAGTCGTAACCAAAGTCCAATTATGTATGTACACCGGCCCATCTAAGGAGGAGGCCAGAAAGATGAAACCAATGGTTGTACTGTGGGCCATCATAAACTGATATCAATGAAAAATAAATCTCATCTAAGAATCAAATGATCCTAACATGGAGCTTCAAGGTTGAAAATCACGATCTTGGCCAGTCTTACCCATCAAGTCTATGAATGGCATGTGGAAAAATTCAAAATAAGTTCCTTCCTTTACTTCCTCTATTTGACATTGCCTGAAATCTAGCTGAATGTCTGCTTTAGAGAGCATATCGACTTCCATGTTTCTTTCCCTGTAAACATGCCGCAAAAAGTATTTTTCATAAGAGTCCATAATAATAAATACTTCTTCAAGAATATGAAGCAGTCTGATATCGTGATCACATCTCTATGTTTTTTTAACCCGGTTTATAACCACCATAGAATCCCCCAAAATCTAGAGGGATCTTATTCCTTTCTCCCCTGCAAATTTCAATAAGAGTTTGAGTGCCATCAATTCTGCATAGTTATTTGTCCCCAGACCTAAGCCCATTTTAAGGTTGAAAGGGTCAAAGTCGGACACATGGAGGGAAACCCCTCCTCCACAAACTTGGTCGTCATTTTGGGAAGCCCCATAAAAATAGGCCCATGGTATGGAGTGATCCACCAATTCTTCTACTACCATTCAGATTGAGATTTTGTCTTTCCCTTGTGGGAAATGTGAGAGAACACTTAGGCTATGGGTGGCTATGAGTTATGGGATGGATGACCGATCATTAAATATAGAGGCATTTCTATCCAACCATTCTCCCCAATTTATAAGCAGAGGGAGGGATTTATGTTGTTGTTTGATGGATTTGAGACCCAGATTCTCCATGCCTCTTCAATATTTTGACCTTGCCAAAAACAGGTTTGGCCTAGTGCTTGTGAGCTTTCAAACTAGATTTGTTTGAAAAAAAGGCATCATAAAAATAAATGTGGCAAACTTTCCTGATCAACCTTACATAAAATACACCAGCCTGGACCTTCCAGATTTCTGAGCTTCATCTTGTCCAAGGTTGATATTTTGTTTTTGATCAGGCACCACATGAAGATACAATCTTTTAATGGGCATTTTACTTTCCACACCCCTTTTGATACAGATTATTTTTGAAACGAAATGAAGGAAAATATATTTCAATGAAATACACATAAAAATGGTTAGAAACACAAAAATACAACAATACATGATTTCTATTAATGAAATAAATGTACATAGACTATAAAAATACAGAGTGCAAGACTCACTAGAATGGTGACAACTTTATCTCTGAGAAGAGATGTGACGAGTATGCTCATTCACAAGAAGATGATTACAATGAGGCTCTGAAGGAATATTTATGATAAACATGAATGCCAAAACTCTAGACATAAAAAAACCTAACCCTAGGAGATGAAGCGCTAAAATTCATGTGAGCCCCGTTGGGGTAAGTTAGTACATTAACTTCCCGGGGTTGTAACTTTTGCATATGATCTCCGTTTTAGGCGTGTGATAGCCCCTTGGAAAGGTATTTTTGAGAACTACCCATTATGCCATCAAACTCTAACTCCATCTACATTTTGACTATGGAAAGCCAAGAAAACATTGTTTAGAGCCCCAAAACAACCCTAGAAGTACAAAAAGATGTATTGACATGAAAACTTCCAAAATAATCCAGTTAAAATAGGTGGGCAACCACCAATATCCACCTGGATGTTGTGTAGGGATTTAGGACAACCTTGTATGTGCAGAACCCATAATTACAAAGAAATGTCCTCATTACATAGAAACACATTGAAATGGAAATTGTCCAGATGAGTCAGTTGGAATTTGGAACTGGTGGGTGGCCACCAATAGCCACCTGGATCAATCCTCCCCCCTTAGGAATAAATGGTCTCCATTGCATTGAGTGCCCGGGGAAGAGGGGAAAGTATTTTCTGAATCTGAATCTTGGTGAGGTGCGTGCCTTGTTGGAGAAGTTGTGTTGCTTGGTCTATGGAAGGCTGTCACAAACATGTTGCTTGCGGGGTTGAGTATGTTCCACCAACCTTTTGTCTCTGGGATTGACGTGGAATTGTGTAGGCACCATCGTAGGTGAAGAAACAATATCTGCAATCTGCTTCTGCTGGATAGAAGGTGATGAGGCTGTAGTGGTTGCAGTGGCCTTTGGTGCATCCTTTGAACAAACTGTGAAGAGGATAAATTTTGCAGTATGAGAGATTACCTTGTGGCACTGTTTTGGTGGAAGAGTAGCCGGAACTACCTCTGGTATCCTATAGAGCTGACCCCCCAAATTAATAATGACACTATGGGGTCGAGACTAATAAATAGTATGACCTTTCCACATATATGGTTGGCCCAAAACAACATCACATACATCAAGAGGGGAAACTTCACACACTACCTCATCCTTGAAGCGCCAGATGCCATAGGACATGCGACATTGTTGGCTGACACGTAAATCTCGTCGCTGGTGAAGCCACCCGACATTGTATGGTTGCGGGTGTGGTGTTTTCGAAAACCCCAACTATTTGATGACCTCAACTGGGATGAGGTTCTTCTAGATGTTTCTATCAACAATGAAATGCAACATGGTCCCCTTCACCTACATCTGTGAATGGAAGATGTGCTCCCCCTCTTTTGGATATATTGGTTCTTCTCATTGAATTGTTGTGGTTGCGATAGTAACAATGGGGTCTGCATTGATGATCTTTCTATTTTAAATATTTTATGGATCGAATTTTGAATCAGGGTTCGAATCCTTATCTTTGACCTTGACCACCAATGACTCTTTTGAGCGACATTCATCAGTGTTGTGCCAGGGGATTTTGTGGAAGTCACACCACTTCCCAGTGTCATTCTTCATCTTTAATTTATCCTTCTTTTCCCGTGTCTTGGAATGGTTGTATGGAGGATGTAGGTTAGGGATGTCTTTACCATTCTTTGGTTGTTATATATTTGCAGACTCAAACTCCCATTTTTTCTGGTGCCTAAATTTCTGCTCGATTTTGAAAACATATCAATAAGCAACTCCCAATGATGAGATGTTTAGGAAATCCATTTTGGTTTGGATGTACCTATGCAGAGCCCCACAATATTTCATAACCAGATTTTGCTCAGAGTCTTTGATACCTAGCTTGGTGCGCAAGGTATGTAAAGTATTTGTGAACTCCGAAACTTTTTGGCTCTTCTCTTGTCGAAATGTGATCCATCTCATGTATCGGTCTTCATAGTTATCAACAAGGTAGTATTGTTCCTTGACCGCATCCACAAAAAAATCCCAAATGGGCTCAACCCCATATATTCCATATTCCTCTATGGAAATTTTCTCCCAGTAAGTTTTCCACCAATGTTTGACATGGGGGAGAGCCTTGAGGAGTGCGAAGGTGATCTTTTCCTTGTCGAAAAAATTGTGAACAAAGAAATAACCTTCTAGCAGATTTAACTATTTTTCTAAGGCATCCACATCTATCTGAACTTCAAATACGGGAATATCAAAATTAAATTGTACCTTGAAAGGAGAGGTTCCTCCAAAGTGGCCGCTCAATGAATATGCGTCTGTTGCTATGAAAAGGCGTTGAAGGATGTGGGAAAAATTCTCCATCATTTCGTCCCTCTCTCGCGCGAGAGCTTGCTTAAGCAACAAGTTAATATAATCGCCTACTCTACCATTTTCCTTTTCTACCTCTATAGAGGGTTTCTTGGCCATGCGAGAGTGATTTTCTTCAAGAGAGACAAGCTCGAGAGCCAACTTACTATACTCGGACCTCTTCGGGGACATGCATTGAAAAACGATCAAGAGCAACCTGCTCTGATACCAATGATCCAGATTATTTTTGGAATGAAATGAAAGTAGAGATATTACAATGAAATACACATAAAAATTGTCAGAAACAAATAAATACAACAATACATGATTTCTATTAATGAAATAAATGTACAGAGACTGTAAAAATATAGAGTGAGAAGAGATGTGACGGCTACACTCATTCGCAAGAATATGATTACAATGAGGCTATGAAGGCCATTTTATGATAAACATGAATTCCAAAACCCTAGACATCCAAAAACCTAACCCTAGGAGATGAAGTGCCAAAAGTCACGTGGGCCTCGTTGGGGTAAGTTAGTACATTAACTTCCCAGGGTCGTAACTTTTACATACGATCTCTATTTTAGGCGTTGGATAGCCCGTTAGAAAGGTCTTTTCGAGAAATATTCATTATGCTAACAAACTCCGACTCCGTTTACAATTTGACTGTGTCAAGCTAAGAAAACACTATTTAGAGCCTCAAAATGGTCGTGGAAGTACAAAAAGATGTACTGACATGAAAAATTCCAAAATAAGTCAGTTGGAATAGGTGAGCAGACACCAATATCCACTTGGATGTTTTGTAGGGATTCATGACAACCTCATAAGTACAAAACCCATAATTACAAAGAAATGTCCTCATTACAGAGAAATGTGCTGAATTGAAAATTGTCGAGATGAGCCAGTTGGAATTTGGAACAGGTGGGTGGTCACCAATATCCACCTGGATCACCTTTCCACCACCAAGAGGGGTCCTGTTGAATGGGGTCAATGTTGATTTTACTATAACCTACTTTTGGAGTGTAGACACCATGGGGGTTGTGTTGCCATACTAATTCATCCTCCCTCTTTGTGATTATGATGTGCCCTAGTTTGAGAGATTTTATATAATCAGATCAGATTCCTCAAAAATCGTCCCCCAATCCAATCTATTCAACATCCTTCTTGGAATGACCCAAAACTATGGTTCTATTCTTGTATGCAATCTGATCTAGGTGAAAATACCCCTGCTCATGCAATTGTTCAATCAATTCTTGGAGGAAACTGTGGTTTTTTCCATTGCCTGACCATGGGTTGATGCCTAATCTAACTCTAGTTCCCTTACCAACATGCCAAGCCATGCCCTCCCCTACCACCTAAAAATATTTTATAAGGTATTTCTAGATGATTGAGCAATTTGGGATCTCCTTTGAAGCTCTTTTGATCCATTCTTCTACCGAGTCGGGGCTAATATATTTTTGTGTGACTACTTTTTTCCAAAGACTATCTGTGGTGATTAGTCTCCAACTAGATTTTTCTGCAAGTGCCTTCGAGAACAAGTGTATATTTTTTACTCCCCATCCTCCCAAGAATTTTGGAGCAACTGAGAATTCCCATTTTATCCATGGCAAGGCAAAGTGGTTCTTTGTTCCTGCCCATAAAAATCTGAAACAAGTGCATCTTAATTTTTCCAATATACCTTTGGGAATCCAAGCTAACGATATCCAATATACCAGGATTGCTTCCAGGATTTATTTAACCAAGATCAGTCTTCCCACTCTAGACAACCATCTAAAACTCCGGGCCTTTAATCTCTTTTCTAATTTTTCAATTAGCCAACACCAATCTTCCTTGTTGTAATTATTTCGTTTTAGATGAAAACCCAAGTACTTTAGACCTTCATCGAAATCTTGTTGTTCAAATGAGAAGATATCCTTATAACAATTAGTCTCCTCTTCATCCATGGGATGATAAGAGAGAGTGGATTTTTTTGCATTGATCTGCATCCCAATTTCCCTTCCGAATAGGTCTAATATTGTGCTCAATTTCTCCACATATCCCCTGCTTCCACTACAGAAAATCAGGACAACATCCGCAAAGAGGAGGTAAGTTACCCTTAAAGTGGAAGAGATGGATAGTTCTTGAAATCCACCGCTATATTTTTCTTTTCCAATGACCCTATTAAGGCTCCATCGCCAATAGGAAAAGAAGAGGGGAAAGAGGACATCCTTGTCTTAACCCTCGTTCATCCGGAAATAAAGAAGATGCTTCCCCATTAATGAGTACTGCAAATGAAACTATCGATATGCATTGAAGCTCAAAACATAGATGTGTTAGAAGCATCCTTATGTAGAACCAACTGACTTTGTCATAGGCTTTTGATAAGTCGATCTTGATCACTGCCCCTTTTGATTTCTGATATTTTATACTATGTAAGTCCTTTTGAGACACTCCTATTGCTTCATGGATCTTTCTTCCTTCCAAGAAGTCAAATTTCTCCTGGGACACATATTTTGAAAGAATAGCCTTAATTATTCTGCTAATAACTTTTGATACCACTTTGTAGATGTTGTTGCACAATGAGATAGGTTTGAAATCTTCTAGATTCTGTGGGTCATCATTTTTAGGAATGAGGGATACAAAAGTGGCATTTAATAGCGCATGAATATGACCATTTATACATGATTCCTCCACCACTTTGAATATGTCCTTTCCAATAGTATCATATATCCCTACAAAGAAATCTATGGCCCAACCATATAAGCCAGGGATCTTGTATTTTTGGAAACTTTGGAGGATTTCTTTAAGTTCATCTTCAGCGACCTCGTCCATGAGAGCCATATTATCCTCCTCATCAACAAACCTAGGGAAATAATGATCCAATCACACTATGACATCAATTGAAACTCTTCCATATGTCTTGAATAAATTCTAGAAATGACTGGTTTCCAATTGAGCCATACCCTCTAAGGATGTGATGGACCTACCAATAGGGTCATTGAGGCTCCAAATATTATTCACCATTTTACTCCCTTTTGCATAGGCATGATTTTTTTTTTGTATTCTCATCCCCACTATGTAACCATAAGGCTATACTTTTTAATCTCTGTGCTTTTTTTTTTTCTTCCAAGAGTTGCCTTCTATTTTTTTCCAGTGCCAACAAAGCCTCTTTTGATTCGAGGGAAGCATAACCTCCTCCTTTCGAATAACATATGGATTGTAGGACTGCTTCTACATTTATTAGTTCTTGTTCATCCTTCTGTCTCTTGCCACGAGCCTATTTGACTTTGGCCTTTTTTTAATTATATATTTTTGGAAAACTAGATACCAGATCGATCATTCTGGTCAATGGGGGTCCAATTCTCCTTAAATAGAGAAACAAATTCCTCTTCCTTTAGCCAATCTAAGTTAAATTTGAAAGGGATTGCTGTTTTATTTATTTATTATTATTATTATTTTTAACCACAACCTCCATAAAGATCGGATGATGGTATGAATCCCCTCTAGATCTAATCCATTGTCTAAAAAGAAGAGGAGTCTCCAATAGTTTTTCTGAGATAAAAAACGATATAATTGTTTGGCTATGTAGTCCTCCCCTATCCTCTTATTTCACCAAGATGGACAAAGCCTTGTGGGTGCTATGTCTATGAATCCCTTATCTCCCATTATATGGGTAACGAACTTTGAGAGGGAGTTTGGATGAGCTCTGTGTCCCCAATATTATTTCATCCCTAGTGAGTAGTTTAGATCACCTCCTAGTATGAGGTCCTCATTTTTAAGAAAGGAATTGCTTAGGAGGTTTTCCCAGAAGGGGATGTGATCCTGAGTAGGCCCATATTCATTCAAGACCATAAAGAATCTATGCAGATCCTCCTGGATAATATTTATGCCAATGACTGAATCAAAACACCATGAATTTAAAAACTTGACAGTTCTGGTGTTGCATCCCACAACCAGTCCCCCCGATCGACCTTTTGAGTCTACACCAATGAACTTCCATTTCTTGAGAGCAACCTCCAAAAGGACAATGACCAAGGTTGCTTCCCCCAAAGTCTCCTGAAGGAGGATAAGGTCTAGTTGGGTTGACTCCGCCAGCCTGTGGAGGGTGATTTTCTTGGAGGGGCTTTCCACACCCCTGCAGTTGAAGGAGAGAAATTTCATTTTAAAACCACATCCGAGGTTTGCACTTCTCTAAGGGACCCAAAAATGGATAATTGTCTTCCTACTGCCATATCCATAACAACCTTGGATTCTTCTTTGGATAGAAAGGATCTTCGCCCCTCACCCTTTCCACTTGAGGGGGGAGGTGGATTTAACCCTAGGCCCTCCAATTTTTGGCTCACATCACCAAGGACTGGGATGGATCTATTTCTAAATTGGTAGGCCACCACATATTCCTCTGAATCGTTTGAAGAATCTGGGTTTGGGATGAAAAGAGGGAGGGATGAAGGGCATGGGCTAGAGGACAGGGAACAAGTATTCAGAGGGGGGGCAAAGGGATTGAAGGATATGGTGTGTGAGTGTTCCATGGAAAGAGAGATATTATTCAAGATCCTAGTCCTGTTCTTTCCCAAAAAAGATAAATACTGAACCAAATAATTTAAGGAGGGAAGGGAGTGTGTCGACATACCTAAGTGAGAGATGATGCCATGACGAATAACCAATGATGATGTCGAGGCTTTTTCTAAGATACCGCGGTCGAAAATTGGAACTGAATTTGAAAAATAAGAGGATACCATATCTGACTTGTGTTTTCCATCCCTAATCTTCTGAATTGGAGTGTCCTCTGAGTATGATAATACTCTGCCATGTTTCAGTGAGGGAGTCATAGAGGACTCTTCAATATTGGATGCCCCCTTCTTTTTCTGTGGAAGTGGAGCATGATATTTCCCTTTACTGCACATTAGAAGCTGGTACTCACTAGCAATGTGGCCATGTTTGTAACATCTATGACATCTTAAAGGAATTCCTTCATTGTCCAACTTTTGCATATATGATTTTTCTCCCCAAGAAAGTTTAATTTCCTCCACTAGTCCGATTTTGATGTCCATGGAGACAAGTATGCATAAAACCACCATCTTTCCCGTCGATAGGAAGGACATATTGATGTCCATGAAATTTCTGATGGAATTTCCAAGGAACCCAAAACCCTTCGTAGTCTAGAGTTCGGGAGGAAGGACTGACAAGCGAACCCAAATGGACATCTCATCCACTTTTTCATGGCTAGCATCAAATAATGGAGTCCATCTTTTGAGTAGGACTGGTGAAGATTCAATACACCACAAGAATTTTAAGACCCAATTTGCATCCTCACCATGTTTGAAGATAAGCATAAACCAACCCTTTGTTAGGGTCTTTACCGACGACAACTGGTTCAAGGAGTTATACTAGGAGTTAGTCACCCAATCCATGAGGGTTTTAAGTCCAAGATAATGCCCAGTTGCACAACCCACCAAATTATTTCCTCAATCTCAATCACTTGCGAGAGAACAATATCGTCATCTAATGCCAAATTTAGAACATGATCAGTCTCCTTTATGCAAGAGTGTTTTCTTTGTTTTGTTGGGAGAAGATTTTTCCCCTCCCTTGGGGCATCATTGTGTGATGGGGGAGCCCGATCTAATCGATTCATGGAAGGATGAGAGGTAACTTGAAGCCTTGCCTCCTCTTCATGGAGAATAGAAGGTGACAGATAGGGAGAGACCAAAAAAATTGTAGGACTGAAAGAGGAGGACTTACCTGAGTCCAAGCTATGTGAAGGTCATGTCAAAAAAATCACTGTAGAATTTGTAGGTGGATCCCAACATATATGTGGGGGTTTTCCCAACTTAAGCTACCCTCTTTTAAACCAAAAACCCTAGGGAGCTCTAAGAAGGGAGGGTTAAAAGGAAACAATCCCTCGAAAGGTACCTCAGGCAAAAAATGTGTTTCCGAGTTCCAAACAATGGTCCCCGGATCCATAGAAAAAACCTCAGATAGTGGCCTTGGGGGAGAGAGTAGGAATGAGACCGAAGGAGAAGCCTCGAGTTATTTCCTAAAACTCGAATCGAATGACGTTTTATATGGAATTGAGAATGGATCCCTTGTGTCAGGGAATATTCTAACTACAACGTAAGGGTAGAGAGAGTAGCCGGTAGACCCAACATCCCCCATGTATTCAACCTTGGAAATAGATACTCGGTAAGACTCAAAGGAGTGGCCAGCTGGAAGTGACCAGATCTGTTGTTCACCCGACAAGTCCCAAGAATAATCCACAATATCCTCCCTATCCATAGAGCCCCAGAAAACGACCGCGCACCACCATAAAAAAGACCCAGAAAAATTCGTGCTAGGGAAAAAACTTATTGCATAGGGAGTGGGTCTCTACTCGCTAGGTGTAAAATGAGGTTGAACTCAAGAACCTTCGGTTAGGGCTTCCATAGACCATCATTTATATTTACGAACACTAATGAAGAAATCCTTATTATGCATTCATTTCCTTCAAATATAAACAATGATGACATTTTCCATTATATTGTGGATATTAGAGGTGATGAAGAGCATGCTAGATTTGGAGGCAATGAAGAACCCAATGGATAATACAATGAATAATAATCACAACTTCCACAGGATCCTCATATTTATATATGTATTGGTCCATTACTATCACAATCCTAAGGATACCAATGTTATTCATAATCTTGGTTGAGGTAGAACAAAATAAATTAAGATGTTGGAATTTAAGAAAAATAAAAATAATTTTGCAAATGGGAAGAGAGCCACAAGGCTTATTGCAAATGGAAAATGAAAGAAAGGCTTCAAATATAAAGGGAAATGGAAAAAAGTAGAGAGCATAACTAATTTGTAAGACATGAAAAAGATCGATGAAAGGAGCTAGAGAAACTTTGAAAGGATTAAGAGAGGAGGGGTAACCTTGAAAAACATGCAAATGAGCATGAAAAGAGGAGAAAGTTGAGAAAATTAGTGGATCAGATGTGTCAGGCTAGGCATGGCAGAAAATGTAACTCCATACTTGTGTGATTGCATTAATGTGAAACTCAATACATATAAAAACATTGATTGTTGGTCTTCCCTAACGGGTGACTCTTCCTATCACCTACAACTCTTCATATTTATAATTAATGTTACAAGTAAAGAAATCCCAAGGATTACATGTCAACATTCCCCCCCTTAATATGAAGGGGTGTTTGTGAGTCCAAGCATCATTTTGAACTTTTCAAAATTTTCTCTTCCAAGTGCTTTGATGAGGATGCCCTCAATTTGTTCATTTGTGGAACAATGTCTCAAGTGAATAGTCTCGGCCTCTACATGATATTGAATTAGGTTATACTTTGTATTGATGTGCTTATTTCGAACATGGAATCTAGTATTATTGGCCAACTTGATTTTAGAATTATTGTCAACTAGAAGAGGAGTAGAATTCACTTGTTTCTCCTACAAATATTTAAATTTTTTCCTGAGTCACACATTCTCCTTCGTTGCTTCTGCAACTGCCACATGTTTTTCCTCTATTGTGGAATCTGTTGGAACCAACTGTTTGTGTGATATCTAGGAGACAACTGACGATCCAAGACTCATGAGATAGCCTGAAGTTGACACTCCATTTTCCTTATTCTCAACAAAGTCTGAATTAGAATGTCCAATTGGGTTGAATTCATCCACCTTAGAGTACTTGAGCCCAAAATCTTTAGTTCCCTTCAAGTATTTTAGAACTCTTTTTGCAATAGACCAATGTCCTTCACAAGGATTTTTCATGAACCTGGAAAGAATCTCAAAAACAAATGAGATTTCTTGTTTGGTGGTAGTAAGATAGATAAGACTTCCCACAAGCTGTCTTTACTTGGTTGCATCCTCAAATTCATTCCCTTATTTTTATGTGAGTTTCAAATTCCATTCCAATGGAGTAGAAACAAGATTACACTCAGTCGTGCCAAACTTGTCCAATAATTATCCAATGTATTTCTTCTGGGAGAAGAATATGTACTTTAGATTTTGAATCACCTCAATGTCCAAATAGTAGTGAATATGTCCCAAATCTGTCATCTCAAATCCTTTATTCAACTCTTTCTTTATCGATGCAATGTAGCTCTCATTGTTCCCTTTTATCAACAGATCATCTACATATACTACAAGATATACAATAGTTTTTCCTCATAATAAACACTTTATTTCTGTGCAAATCCTTTTTCCATGAGCCTTGATTTGTGTGTGATTTGTGCTTGTAAAGTGAGCCATTTGATTTGTAGTTGTTCTTGAATAACCACTTGCATCCAATTGGTTTGGTTCTAAATGGAGGGTCCACCAACTTCCATGTCCTATTCTTGATGAGAGCATCATATTCCTTCCACATGGATTCTTTCCATTCATCATGAGAAGTGGATTCTTCAAAGCAAGTTGGTCCAAGGTTAGTAGATAATTCAACTCACAATCACATGAAACATCCATGTTATCTAGATCACCCGGGTTTGAATTATCTACATTACCTCCATATTGTCTTGAGGAAATTCTAGTTCTTATCTTTCTGACCTCATCAAGATGAACACTTTCAAGTGTTTTTGTAAGCCATTTTGGTGGGCCTCTTTGAGATGGTC
This sequence comes from Picea engelmannii, assembly GCA_009831015.1. Lineage (NCBI taxonomy): Eukaryota > Viridiplantae > Streptophyta > Pinopsida > Pinales > Pinaceae > Picea > Picea engelmannii. The sequence goes on from ML796380.1 coordinate 224,306, forward strand.
CAAGTTTCTCAATTGAATGAGATGGTGATGAATTATCATCAAGAATTAACATTTCAATCCTCTCGATCACATCATACAAATGAAATTCAGGTTCTAATGAAGTGGTTGGAACTTCTTCATGTGGGGGAGATGGTGTTTCAAAATGAGATTTGAGATATTGACCCAAGATAGGTACCCCCCCTTCAATATTTTGAATCTCATCATCAAATTCACGATATGTCTTTACACGAGTTCTTTCTAGATGATCAAGATGCCTCTCAAAATTTTCATCATTCTTGGAGGATTCAAGATAGATTACATCTTTGGAAAGAATGAATTTCTTGTTTTTCTCATTATAAAGATGATATCCCTTGGTGGTATTTGAATACCCCAAGAAGATGTGCTTCTGACTCCTTGCATCAAGCTTGCTTATTTTCTCCTTAGGAATCAAGGCATAACAAGTGGAACCAAAGACCCTGAGATGCCTCACTGAAGGAATGCAACCATACTATATTTCATAAGGAGTCTTGTTTTCAAGAGCATGAGATGGACACATGTTTTTTACATAAACTAAACATATAACTACATTAGCCCAAAACATCAATTTTACATTCTTGAAAAACATCATGGAACGAACCATATTTATAAGTGTCCCGTTCATTCGTTCAACTACATCGTTCCGTTGAGGATTTTATGGAACTATGGTTTGATGTTTGATCCCATGATGGTGAAGGTAGATTTCAAATTCATTACATGTATATTATTTTCCATTATCAATACGAAGAGAGCCAATACGAGACTGAGCTTCATTTTGAATCCATAGACAATTTTTTTTTTAAAGATTCAAAATCTTGTGATTTATATTTCAGCAAGTACACCCAATACATATTGGTGTAATCATTAATAAAGGAATCAATCAAGTTTTCTACATGCTTGAGAATTAGAATCATGAAATGGTTGTTTGCTATACTTTCCAAGGATACAAGAATCACATTGCTTCAATTTCCTAGGAATAGTAGGAAAACAAAAAACACCATTCATTTTCAATATACGAAGGTTGCCATAATTAATATGACCAAATATAGCATGCCACAAGAGACTAGATGGAATTATACATTCATCGTGATGAGAGAAGTATGTGGCATTCTATGTATGGGCATATGTCCCTTTCAACTTCAATGGTTTTCCATCTTCCATTCCGGTCATGAAAACCATGTTGTTAAAATCCTTCCTTATTTCAACTTTTCCACCAAACATATGAACATAGTGGCCTTGTTGTTGGATGTGCACAAGATACAACAAGTTTTTTTGTAGCTTAGGAAGATAGATCACATTATGAAAAATAAAATGTGGGAATCCATGCAACTTAAGTCTGATAATTCCCATTTCTGAAGGATTGAGATTCAATTTATCTACAAAATACACTACGCCATCTACAATGTCATTGAAGTCTTCAAAGCGGTCTCTTCAGAATCTCATGTGGGAGGCTGCACCTATGTCAAGAAGCCACAAATTTATCCAAATAGTATATGAAATGTTAAAAAAATATTTTGTTACTCCTATATTGAAATGGGAAATAATGTAATGAACATATTTCAATGGTTTACCTTTTGCTAATTTTGAAGTTTTACCTTTTTCCTCTTTTTGATTATGTATGTATTATTTGATCTTCTCCCATGGAACTCTGCAGTCATTCACTTCATGTGACCCATTATTTTTGCAATGGGTATCGTGAAGATTGGATCTGTTAACATTAATTCTTGTTAAGAGGGGTGGGTTGTTTTCTCTCCTTTGAGCCCGTAGCCTGAGCTGCGAAGAAGAAGGCCTAAATTTCCAACAAAGGCATTTTATTCAAAGGGTGCAGTCATGAGCGCCAAGCGCAACACACAGAAGAAGCCCATTTCAGACTTAAGTGTTAGGAGACGGGTGATCTGGGATTCAATGGCGAGGATCTATCGATGGAGCAGATCGTCGGTCATCGGGTAAGCCAAAGCCATAGAGTTTCACGAGTTTTAGCACATGGGAGGGACATGTGGTGCGCGATTAGGCTCTATCGCCTCTTCGCGCATCGTGACTTTAAAGAGCAAGGATCAACTCCCTCCCATCCACGAGACGCGAAGTGCTGAAGGCATCCGGGATTTGGGCCCACAATATTGTTGAGATGTTCAGGGTCGTCCGATCAGAGAGGGGCACATGGTGCACAATTAGGCTCTATAACCTCTTCGCGCATCGTGACTTTGAAGAGCAAGGATCAACTCCCTCCCATCCACGAGACGTGAAGTGCCAAAGGCATCCGGGATTTGGGCCCACAATATTGCCGAGATGTTCAGGGTTGTCCGATCAGAGAGGGGCACGTGGTGCACAATTAGGCTCTATCGCCTCTTCGTGCATTGTGACTTTGAAGAGCAAGGATCAGATCCCTCCCATCCATGAGACGCTAAGTGCCGAAGGCGTCCAGGATTTGGGCCCACAATATTTCCGATATGTTCAGGGCCATCCGATCAGAGAGGGGCACGTGGTGCACGATTAGGCTCTATCGCCTCTTCGCGCATCGCAACTTTGAAGAGCAAGGATCATCTCCCTCCCATCCATAAAATGTGAAGCGCCAAAAGCGCCTTTGAGGATAAGCGCAGGGTCATGGCTCGTGGTCACTTGGGGAAATAGAAAGAGTTGTGCAAAAGGGCCAAAAGAGCCAGGTTTAGTTGTAGAAGGGATCGTTGCGATCTCCATGTTCCAGTCCGACTCGGTCTCAACCCTGGTCCTTGCTAGGAGTAAATGAAGGTGGGAGGAGGTGATTGAAACCTCTCCTCACTCATTAATTGTAAGGTATGGAGGATCCAACAAGCAGTCTGCCCGAGACGGTCCTGTGTGCTGGTTTTTTCCAAAGAAGCCATGCCAAGTCCTCGACTAACCAGAGAAGTCTACACACGCTAACTCGACACTTAATGGCTCAACTACCCCCTTGCAAGAGCCATGCAAAGTTAAGGTGGCATCTGACGAAGGATTTCCATCTGAGTTTGACTGAAGGGACACCACGCCTTGGAGGTCCGAGAATGCCTCTGTTGGGCGAATTTTTCTGAGTATATGTACTCAGTTTTTGTATTTTTGAAAGCATCGATGGTTGAGCTAGGCTCTCAATTGTAAAGTTTTGATGAAGCACTGGTTGCTCTGGTTATGTATTGTCACTTGAGACTTCTTGCCTTATGAATGTCAGCCTCTTTCCATCTCTTTGTGTACATTGTGTTAGAACATCTCGAAATTGGAGGATCCAGTCGAGTTGCGCTATTATAGGATGATGTATGTTGGATCACTGTAATAGTTGTATTGTTTCTAATCAGTTCTTGTATTTTCTCAATGCTGAATGATTTGGAATTGGAAGATCCAGTCAAGTCACCCTTCAGTTCCCTGAAACTACGAACCAAGAGGATCTTGTATTCTGAGTTTTTCCTCCTCAAGCTGCTGAAAGGCATGACACCCCAAGCAATCTTTCTCACTCATCTCACTAAGTCTTCCATCTGCTCATTTTATAATCAACTCACTGACGGAAGTTAGATCAAGACCTCCTTTGTTTTTCTACATACCAAGCCCGGTTTTCTAAGTTAGAGTGATATCTTCTTGAGTCTCTATCCATTCGATCACCCCATTAAATTATTCGTGACATAAACTGATGGGCGTCAGGCTCTACTCTTGCTGCAATACAGGAGTGACTTACGACACCAACGAGATATATCACCTTGGTTGTGTCTACCCACCTGCCTCTGAAAGCATTTCTTCCACATCTTGTTTTGTTGTCTTCTCCTCTAGAAGAATCATGTGTTTGAATCTTCCCTTTCTGAGCAAGGCACACGGTCTCACTGATGGAATAAGATGACTTCTTTCCAAAGGCTTTCTCACATTCTGCAACTTTATCCACCAACTTGTCAAATGTGATGGATTTCATTTGAGAACTTGCTTGTAGATATTCAAGGCAGTAAGAATATGTAGGGAAGAGGGCCTTAATGAAGGTTGTGAGAGGAAGTTCTATCTTCAACCTAGTGGCATCAATGCCATGCATTATGGCTTTGATCTCAGAAGCTAAAGCCATAGAATAATCATTCTTCAACTCTAGGTTGAAGAGATTCACCATCATTTGTACGAATTCCATTTCTGAGTATGTATCATACAAGTAATTCAATCTCTTCAAAGTACTATAGGATTTATTATTAGAATAAATATGATGGCTCACCTCTTCTCTTATTGTCACAAAAATCACAACATATGCTTTTTGGTGTTTGTCCTTCCATAGGGCACATCCTTTGTTTGATATAGGAATGGTTGGTTTACTACTCTTTGGATTTGCTTATAATTTGTCTCCTGTGGAAACTGATTCAAATTCTTCTTCATTGAATACTATTGTTTCACAAATGCCATTCCATAGGTCGTTGAAGATCAATGTGCTTTTGATCTTTCTGTACCATTCCTTGTCGTTATCTTTACTAGTCAAGACCATGCCAACAATGGTAATGAGAGAATGCATATTATGACACCAAAATGAATATAATGATTCACTGGAAGCTGGTTGTGTACAACTCCAGCTTGTCCTTGCATCTATCACAAAGTTGGGATAAAGAGGACCCTATAAACAATTCTTCACTCGAACTATTTACTATGCATCTCTAACTATGTTACAAAGCTCCTCCCAAGTGAAAACACTCGCACATATCTCTAAAAGTTGTGCTTGAAAATCAAAGGCTCAAATAATCCCACATATCCCTCTGCTACCACATGCAGAAGATAAATTGACGTCAGGAGGAAAAATCAACTCGATGAGGGGTGATGGGGGCATGAAGAGGATGATTAATAAAAAGGTTCAACTCCATGTAGCTTCTGGAAATATGTTTCACTTGGAGGTAGTAATGAGCAGTCGAGGTGCATGAGTAATAAGCAATAGAGGTGCATGAGAAATGGAACAATTATAGGGCGTGAGTAAGGAGCAATCAATGGGCATGAACAATGGAGCAATCGATGGTCACACAAATTAGGGTTTTGTGTGGGCATGAGCAAGGAACATTTGATGAGTTGGAATGTGGTCGATCCTCATCCTATTGATTTAGAGGGTTAAAAATAAATTCAAAAGGACAAAGCATCAAACTAGAAGATGGCACGAAGGGCTAGCCATGCGATTGATCTATTTGGAACAATCAATGAGTTGGAGAACATATTAGGGTTTCTCGCCTATTTTGAAGAAAAATAGTGTTTTAATGATTAAGACCATGGAACAAGAGAGGCGTGCCAAACTGGAACAAATGATATTAGGGTTTTGATTAGAGTGACTAACATAGGAATCGTGTGAAGTTCCAAAAGGAAGAGGGACAAACATGAAAGAATTTTCTGCACATTGGGGAAAGGAAACACCAAGAGAAATAATGGAGTTAACGTGCACTCTGAAACTACTATTAGGCCAGGTATGGTAGAAAATGTAACTCCACACTTTTGTGATTGCATTAATGTGAAACTCAATAAATATACAAACATTGAATGTTGGTCTTTCCTAATGGGTGACTCTTCCTATCACCTATAATTCTTCATATTTACAATTAATGTTTCAAGCAACGCAATCCCAAGGATTATGAGTCAATAAAATGGAAAAGGAGAGGTGGTTTTTCCATGATCTGATAATCCTTTAGATCCCTATCTACCATTTAGTTCCAACAACTCCCCCCTACCTTCCTACTATTTCAGAGGTCATTCTTGTATGTTCTTTAGTGACACCAATTATTTTGGGTCCATTGATCACAAGTTAGAACTATCATTTTAGCATGCCACCTTAGATGAAAGAAACAAAATGACATCCAAATTTGGATCAACTAAATGCAAGAAAATCAACCTACTTGTGCAATGGAAATACTCATCAATCAAATTGATCAAGATGTTTTGTATTCACCCTAGCCACATTTTGATACAAAGATATATTTGTTGTGCATGTCATGATTTTTGTCTTTTTTGGATTAATATGTATTAGAATGTATTCAAGCCCAATCTATATGGGAAATTTACTAATTTATTCCCTAGATATTAGTTTCTCTTCAATTTGAAGCATTGTACTTGGATACCACTAATTTGATGGAACTTTGTCATTTTATATCTATCCCTCACCAAGCAAAACATCAACAAAACAAAGGCTAATGCACTCGTCCATTCACTACATCAAACGATTAATAAGCATAAACAAGCTTATGGAAATTTGAAGCACCTTCAATTCAAGCACGCAATTCATATTTCAATCGAATGCACCTTCAAAGCAAACTGCCAATGCTAGTGGTGGCTAAACTAAATGTGAGAAATTAGAGATTGTAGTGAAGTCTTGAGAAAATAAATTAGTGATGTCAACCTCAATTACTGTCTTTATAAGAACTGTGATCTCAAAATGAGAACTCTAGCCCTAAAATCCATATTTTTAAGTCCAAAACACCAAAATAAAAATGTGTTGTCCCCATAATTGCTTCTTCTTCTGCTTTAAAAAAAAAAAATTATTTTTGGAGGTTAAAATTACAACATTTTCAACCATGGCCTTAAAATCCACTAATGTTTCTAAAACAAATCCTAAAATAAATCTTTAAAATGAAAAGTGGTTCTCTTGGTAAGACCCCATTTTCTTTTCGAGGTTAAAATTACAACTTGTTTGAACCCATGGATTTAACAATTGGTATCAATTCTAACGAAAACATTAAAATTGACCCTTGAATTGAAAAGTGATGCTACTCGTAGCACTCTTTTTGTTTTAGGTTAAAATTACAACTTGTTAAAACATGTGGCCTTAACCATTGATATTGTTGCAATAGAAACCCTAAAATCAACCCTTGAAATGAAAAATTAAAATTATACCGAAAAAAAAAATCATTAAAAATGAAAAAAAATAAAAACAAAGGAAAAATTAAAAATAAAGGTGGAAGGGGGAGGAAACACCAAATTGGGAGAAAAGACATGTTGTTGTCGTTGTGTTTTAATTAAATTGAAAAAAAAATGGTAAAAAAAAACAAAACAAAAAAACACACACACAATTTCAATTTTTTTTTTAATAATTAATAAAATCTATCTCCCCTCTTTTGTCTTCCTTTTAAAAAATTAATAAACAACAAGCAATTAAAAAAAAAGGTTGAATTTTAAACAAAGTTAAGAAAAATAAAATAATAGATAGATATAACTTTTACAACCAGCCTAGATCCATCTTAACTCTAGATATATCAAGCGCTAAGAGGGATCAAATCTCTCGAGGTGCAAACCTTTAACCTTTCCTTAAGTTTTGCACTCTAAAAAAGGTTTTCACCTCAAGAAAATTGATCCCTCTTTGATCCGGATTTAGGAGAGGAACAAACTTATTAATAGACTGAATATAATTAACACACAGATATGAATAACAAACAGATAGCCAATGAACAATATCTTCTATTGAATAAATGAAATAGGCTGAAACTGTAAAACTACAGTACTGAAACACTTGCTCGAATGGTGGTAGCTATCTCTGAGAAGATATGTGCCTGCTACGTGAATCCGTCTGAGCATAATGATTACAATGAGGCTCCAGAGGCATTTTTATATTACTCATGAATGCCTAAACCCTAGACATAAAAAAATCCTAACCCTAGGAGATGAAACACCAAAAGTTATGTGGGCCCCTATGGGTAAGTTGGTACCTCAACTTCCCGGGGTCGTAACGTTTGCATACAACCTCCGTTTTAGGCATGTGATAGCATGTTGGAAAGGTATTTTAGAGAGATACACATTACGTTGTCAAACTCTAAATTTTTCTACAATTTGATTGTGGCGAGCCAAAAAAACAATGTTTAGGGCCCCAAAATGACCCTGGAAGTACAACAATATGTGCTAACATGAAAACATACAAAATAAGCCAGTTGGATTAGTTGGGAAGCCACCAGTATCCACTTGGAAGATGTGTAGGGATTCAAACATCCTCAGAAGTGTAGAACCCACAATTACAAAGAAGTATAGAAGAACGTGCTAAACTAAAAACTGTTAAGAGGAGCTAGTCAGAATAGGTGGGTGGCCCCCAATATCCACCTAGATCAGTCCTCCCCCCTTAGGAAGCAATGGTCTTCATTGTGTTCAGTCCTCCCATCAAGTGAGAAAAATTCTGTTGAATTTGTGAGCCACTTTCCTTGGTGTAGGAGCTGCCTTGCCTTGACAACCCGATAAAGTTGGATCCTCTGTTGGGGAGTGCCCTTGACTTGTGTGTCCACTATTTGATCAGTGGATGCTTGTTCCATGCAGTCGGGGTTGATATTTTTTGGTGTCAGCTGTTTTGCGATCTCTGAGGTGTCCAATAATGGTGGAAAATATGGCCGAAGGAGGTCCACGTTGAACACTAGGTGCAAGCCAAGGAAGGGTGGAGTGTTGATCTCAAAATCATTTCTACCCACAACCTTGGTGATAGTGTAAGGCCCATAGAGAAGTGGGCTGAGCTTCTGATGGGGACATATAAGACTCTCCTTCTGCAAATGTAACTATACTTTGTATCCAACCTGAAACTGGTGCGGTACCCTGTGTTGACCATGGCGCTTCTTGTACTTAGCATTGGATTTCTGCAAAATCTCATGAACCTGTTAGCGGATCTGTTGAATCTGGTGGCTTTGTCGGTCTCAGACTGAACATGGGAAGAGTCTTTCTGTGTGGTGGCAAGAGGTATTGTAACACTAACAGGACCCAAGGGTTGGAATCCCAGCCCCACCTGAAATGGGCTATGGCTGATGGAGCTATGGAGAGCCATGTTGTAACTGTGTTGAACATAGGGGAGACTCTCATCCCATGTACGGGGATGCTTAGATTTGTAAATGTGCATGATGTGCACAATCATTCGATTGACGACCTCAGTTTGACCGTTTGTTTGGGGGTGGAAAGTAGTGGATTTAGTGAGCTTGGTGCCCAACAGTGACCAGAGACTCCACCAAAATGTGTTGAGGAACTTGATGTCTCGGTCGGAGATGATGGTATGTAGTATCCAAAAATGGACCCACAATCATTCGAAGAAGATTTTGGCAATATATTCCTCTTTGATATTCTTCTTGTAGGCTGTGAGGATGACCATCTTCGAAAACCGATCAACGACCAAAAATACACAATCATTGCCTTGCTTGGTGGATGAAAGGCCAGACATGCAATCCATGGATATGGATTCCTAAGGCTTCTCAGGAGTAGGAAGAGAGGTGTATAAGCCTTGATTCTTGATGGTTGGCTTCGAAATGGCACATGTAGTGCAAGATCTGATATATTTGTTAACGTTTTGTCAAATTTTTGGCCAATAAAAATGTTTTTGTAGAACGACCATAGTTTTCTCCATGCCAAAATGTACTGCCATCTGATTGTAGTGGGATTCCCAAATCATATTTGCATGCTTGCTTGCATGAATACAAATATGGACTAGATGGAATAACAGTCTATCCTGAATGTGAAAATTGGTGACAATCACACCTGTACCTAAGATATGATAGGTGCTGGCGAAGTCCGAATCTTGCTAATAAATTTGGGGCCACTCATATGCCTCATGTCCACAGGAATGGAGTACAGTGGTGAGTGCAGCCACATGAAGTTGACTGAGGCAGTCGCTGACACGATTTGAACTCCTTGTCTTATACTTGATGTTGAGATGGAACTGTTGTAGGTAGGTGGGCCACTTTTGATGGTGATCGTTCTAAAATTTCCTTTGTGTCTGTATGAAATGAAAAAGCTTGTGATCAATGTGGATGATCATCTCCTTTCCCAGAATGTAATGTTTCCATTGACGATAGGCTTTCATAATGGAATACATTTCCTTGTCATAGCTGGGGTATTTTCAGATATTATCTGAGAGTGTCTCACTATGGTATGCCACCAGATGACCGTGCTGAGTGAGAACTGCGCCTACAACATAGTCAGATGCATCAATATCAATCTCGAACGGTTGTTTCATATCAGGAAAGGAGACTGCTGGAAATGAGCAAAAGTGATTCTTTAGATCATCGAATTCTCATTGTTGTTCCTTCCCCCACACAAACTTTTCCCTACCACATCCCTTGGTCACTTGGTTGAGGGCCCATGCAATATGGGAGAATCCCAACACGAATCATCGGTAGAAGTTGGCCAGGCCCAAGAAGCTTCGAAGCTCGGTTAGTGTGGTCAGGGCTGGCCAGTCACGGATGACTTGGATCTTAGCTGGATCAACATGTACCCCATGCTCATCAATAATGTATCCCAAGTATTGAACCTTGTTCATGCCAACGGAGAATTTTTCCAAGTTGGCATATATCTTGTGTTTCCGCAGAGTGCTCAAAACTTGTTGAATATTCCACATGTGCTCCTCCCAAGTTCTGTTGAAGATGAGGATGTCATCCAAATATACCACCAAAAAAGAGTTGGTGAAGGGTCTCAATACATCATCCATCAAACTCATGAAAGTGGCTGGTGCATTTGTTAAGACAAAGGGAATGACCAACCATTTCAAGAGATCGTTTTTATATTTGAAAGTTGTCTTCCATACATTAGTTGGCTCGATGGGAACGTAGTGGTAGCGAGACTTTCGTTGAATCTTGATGAAGAACTTTTCCCCCTTGAGTTGGTCAAGAAGGTAATCAATCTTGGGAATTGGGTACTGGTTCCTAACAATGATTTTGTTTAATGATCTATAATCAATGCAGAGTCGCCAAGTCCCATCCTTCTTCTGCACAATTACAATCAGGCTTCCGCAAGGGGAGGATTTGGGTATGATGTGCCCCTTTTGAAGAAGCTCTTGGATATGACACCTGATTTCATCATTTTCCATCAATGAGAGATGATAGACTAGTCCATTAGGCATAGGTTCACCAGGGGTCAGATCAATTGGATTCTTGACTTGGCAGTGCGTCAGTACCTCGGTGGGTGAGGAAAAGATATCTCTGTAATCTTTCACGACCCCGTCCACTTTCTTCTGCTGCAAAGAGAGGCTCTGTGTAGAGGCCACGAATGTGGTGAAAACCTTCTTCTTACCATGATCACGGATCACAAAGAAGACGAACTTCCCGATCTGTGAAATGGCCTTACTGCATTGCTTAGCAGGGATTAAAGAAATAGCGGTAGACGGTGCTACCTATGGTATCCTGTACAATTGTCTACCCAGAGTAATAATAATACTACGGTGTCTATACTCATACACAACACGACACTTCCACAAATATGGTTGTCCTAAAATAACATCACAAAGTTCAAGGGGAGCAATATAACACAATACCTCATCTTTGAAAGGCTTGATGTTGTAGGGAAGACGACTCTGTTGGCTGACACATAGATCTCTTCCTTGGTGAAGCCAAACGATGGTGTAGGGTTGCAGGTGCGGTGTCATCGACAGTTCCAATATCTTGATGATCTCTACTGAGATCAGGTTGTTTTGACTGCCGCTATCGACAATGAAATGAAGCAGAGCCCCCTTTACCCACATTTGTGAGTGAAAAAGGCATTCCCATTCCTCTGGTTCTTCTGTTTCACTTGGATAGAATTTGGTGGTAGTGACTTTGGCATTGGGTTCAACATTGATAATCCGCTTCCCTCATTCTGAATTTGATTCAGAGTCAGAATCGACCTTGGACTCGGATGCCTTCAACTCGGCTACAAGTGACTACTTGGAGCGACATTCTTCAGTGTTGTGCCAAGGGATTTTATGGTATTCACATCATTTTCCCGTGTCCTTCTTCATCTTTTAATTTCCCTTCTTGTGTTGCAGCTTGGACTAGTTGTCCTGAGAGTGGTCATATTTGATCTATCCCTTGTCGTGCGGGTTGGGGCCACCTTTTCCCTGCTTCGTATGTGAGGGGTTTGTAGATCCAAACTCTCACCTCTTCTACTGAAATTCATGCTCGATCTTTACAACATATCTATAATCCATACCCAATGAGGCAATGTCCAGAAACTCCATTTTTGTTTGAATGTATCTATGCAAACAACCACGATATTTGAGCACCAGATGTTGCTCAAAGTCTTTGATACCCGATTTGGTGCCAATGTATGGAAAATAATGGTGAAATATGGTACTATTTGGTCCCTTTCTTGATGCAGGGTGGTCCATCAGGTGTACCGGTCCTTGTAGCTTCCAACGGGGTAGTACTATTATTTAATGGCATCCCGAAAGGAATCCCATGTAGGGGCAACCACAACTATTGCAAATTCCTCTATTTCCCTTTTCTCAGAATAAGTATCCCACCAATCCTTAACATGTGAGATGACCTTGAGGAGTGAAAAAGTAATATTTTCCCTATCGAAAAAAATGTGGACCAAAAAATACACTTCGAGCATATTCAACCATTTATCTACAACATCTGCATCTATCAGTCCTTCAAATAATAGAATATCAAAATTTACTTGTTCCTTGAAGGGGGTTGCATGGACGCTTGATGAAGATGCTTATTCTATGGGCCACCATCGAAGGATCTGTGTAAAGTTGTCCATCATTTTGTTCCTTTGTCACGCGAGGGATTCCTCGAGCAACATTTTAAAAGGATATCATGCTCCATACTATTTCTTTTTATCCCCCATGGGTTGTTGTCGGGCTCGACATGACCGATATTGCAACAACTTGATTGGTTGGAGTCCCAACTTCTTGTACCCAGATCTTGTCGGGGACATGCACGAAGAAAAATAAATGAAGAGAAAACCGCTCTAATACCATTGATCCGGATATAGGATCAGAACAAAATTATTAATATAATGAATAGAATAAACACAGAGATATGAAGAACACACAGATATCCAGTGAACAATATCTTCCATTGAATAAATGAAATAGGCTGAAACTGTAAAACTGCATAACTGAAACACTTGCTCGAATGGTGGTAGCTATCTCTGAGAAGAGATGTGGCTGCTACACGCATTTGTCTGAGCATAATGATTACAATGAGGCTCCAGAGGCCTTTCTGATATTACTCATGAATTCCAAAACCCTATACATCCAAAAACCTAACCCTAGGAGATGAAATGCCAAAATTTATGTGGGCCCCTATGGGTAAGTTGGTACCTCAAATTCTCGAGGTCGTAACTTTTGCATATGACCTCTGTTTTAGGTGCGTGATAGTTTGTTGGAAAGGTCTTTTAGAGAAATACACATTACAACGTCAAAATCTAACTCCATCTACAATTTTACTGTGGTGAGCCAAAAAAACAATGTTTGGGGCCCCAAAACGAACCTAGAAGTACATCAAGATGTGTTGACATAAAAAAATACAAAATAAGCCAGATGGATTAGGTGGGAGGACACTAGTATCCACCTGGAAGATATGTAGGGATTCAGACATCCCTGGAAGTGTAGAACCCACAATTACAAAGAAGTATAGAAGAACATGATGAACTAAAAAATGTCAAGAGGAGCCAGTTGGAATAGGTGGGTGGCCTCCAATATCCACTTGGATCACTCTTGGAACTTCATAGATCTAGAATTAAGATGGATCTAGGATGGTATTAAAGTTATATCTAATATATCATAAGTCAAAACAATAGTTACGTCACTATTAACAAAACAAACATTGTTATTCTTTCTCTAGCTCATTAATCCTTTTTGTTTAAGGATGCAAATCACAATGTCAGTTGTGTTGCATTTCGTTTTCATTTATCTCCATCCATTCGTCCTATCCTTAATTTTGTGAAGGGGAAGTTGATCAGGTGGTAGATAAATGGAGTTTGTTCTATATGTGGAAATTCCTAGTCACTTCATAGTTTGAATCTAAGTCTACCACATATATATTAATTATTTAGAACCCTAATAATCACGTCTATTGTCTGAATAAAATCTGTGATAGATTTGCACCATAGATTGAGATGTGTGTGTGTGTGTGTGTGTGTGTGTGTGAGAGAGAGAGAGAGAGAGAGAGAGAGAGAGAGAGAGAGATAGAGATTGTTATGTGTGTGTGTGTGTGCATGAGAGAGAGATTGTTATATGTGTGTGTCTATGAGAGAGATATTGTTATTCATTCAAGGTATATATATATATATAATTCAATCAAAGTAATTGAATATATTTATGGAGCCCATATAAATTTTATTATATATTTATTATTTTATTATTTTATATTATTTTAATGTACAAGTTTTAAGCATAGTTACCAAGTCCGAATTCGAATTCGAATTCTATTTTTCGACGGAAAAAATTCGACTACAAAAAATCCAATACGGAAAAAAATCGGGAGTACACATCTTACAAATAATCAAATATATAATTTTTTCAAAATTCTTGGGCTACAAGTACTCAGGCCTCAAAGATATGGTGAACGGTACAAATACCCAGGCCACCTAAACTAACATGGAGCTACATTTTCAAAATTACAAGCACTGTTGTGTATGACAATTGGCATACACAACATGCACCATGTTGTGTATGCCAATTGACATACAAAACAATCACACACAACAATGTGACTATTGTGTATGCCAATTGGCATACACAACAAGGTGTTTGTTGTGTATGCCAATTGGCATACAAAATAGGGTGATTGTTGTGTATGCCAATTGGGAATACACAACAATGTTTGCTGTGTATTCCAATTGGAATACATAGCAAGAATTGTTGTGTCTGCCCAATTGGAATACACAATGTGCTTGTTGTGTATGCCAATTGGCATAAACAGTAGGGTTCCTGACATCTCTATGTCCATGCAACATGCATGTGCTTTGTGTTTTCCATGCAATGTCCAATAATGTTGAAACTAGAACTATGCTTGTGGTTCAAGTGGGTACTAGTAGGATGACTGGATCTCCTGCACTTGACTGACTACAATAATCTCGAGGTTTTGGTTCTAAATTTTGATTTGCAAATAGACCAACTAGTACAATGGGGTGTAGGGATTCAAATGTGTTTCTTACAATAGGTACTAAAGAAGATTATGACTTGTATAGTCGATAGGGTTTTTAGAATTAATACTCCTTGATTATACTGGGAACATTTATTTCTTGTTTTGGGAAACTAAAGCCCATTCCTAGATACATTGAAAATAATTTTCAAAGGCTACACTCATAAAAAATGTATTCTTGTTGGATCCCTTCAACTAGTTATCATTGGTCACCAACTCTATATCCTATGTAGTGGTTTTGATGGATGTAGTGATAGTTATGTATAATCTCGAAGAAGTTGATGATGAAAAAATTGCTAGATCTAAATTGGTGAAGAGCATATCACATGGATTGATGGACAAATTGTTGAAGCGTAGATCAGATCATTTGACTATGGTGATTACGACTTCTGTTTGTCTTGATGATGAACCTACCTTGAGGTTGGAAGCGTCAACACTCCAATTAGTTACGCAGAACTTCTGAAATATTAATGGATAATATGGTGATTATGGTTGGTTTCTTGCACCATGTTTTCTTCTATTTCATTTAACAATAAGTAGTTTCATTATGTATCCATATTCTACATGGATGTCACAAAAGTGACACTAGCACCAATGCATATAAATCAATGGGGCAGTCTAAATGATGGGTGGTAAGGGTCAGATAGTTGGATTAGGTTGATGGACAGTTGGTTTGGATTGTTGGTTGTCATTGATGTCAACTATTGGAGAGTGATATTGTAGATTTATATCAACCCTTAGTCATGATTGATGTCAACCCTTGGAGAAAGTCTGGTAGCGAATTCCGGTAGCACAAAGGTTTGGGTTTTGGACCCAAGTTTGTTTGATGTATAATGGTATGAGTTTTAATATATTTGAAGGTAAGACTATTCTATATGGGTAGTACATGTCATTCAATTTTTGGTGGTATGTGGAACATTACATAACTCCTCACAGTTAGAGAGTTATGGCCATGTGAAGTTGGAGAACCAAGGGTTGGGTAATGGACCCAAGTTTGTTTGATGTATAACGATATGAGTTTTGATATATTTCCAGGTAAGAATATTCTATATGGATAGTAAATTCCATGCCATTTCTGGTGGTATGTGAAACTTCACATAACTCCTCCGTTGAAGGACCCTCATATGATTGACTTGAAACCCCAAAAGGTCAAAGAAGTCAAAGTGCTTGCAAATAAGAGATTATTTAAATAATAAAGTGAAGTGACAAAGTCCAAGAGGATTATTTAAATAATAAAGTGAAGTGACAAAGTCAAAGAGTATTATTTAAATAATAAAGTGAAGTGACAAAATAAAAAATGATTATTTAAATAATAAAGTGAAGTGACAAAGTCAAGGAAGGTTATTTAAATAATAAAGTAAATGGAGAACTTTTTAATTATGGAAAGTGGTTATAAGAAGGTTAACCCTAAAATGAGGAAAATGGGTTAAGTGGTCAAGTGGCTATTGGATACATGGACAAGTGGAAATTTGGGCAAAGTTGGACAT
>ML796380.1:241623-254372 GCA_009831015.1 Picea engelmannii
TTGGTACATGGTTGGGGGAACTTGTTAGTAGTATTATTGACACGTGGTTTATGGATGATGTAGCATACTTGTATTGGTATGTTATTAGAAGGACATATTGATCTTGGTGATGATTATGAGTTGTTGTGTTATGCTTGGTTGATGCACATCTTTGATAGTTGTCTTGGTGATTGATCTTAGTGAGTATATATGATTTTGTTGATGAGATTGATGAGATAGGTTGTTGTGACAGGTTATTCGTACAAGTTTGGTACATGGTTGATGCACTTATTCATGGTACAGATTGAGGTACAGGTTGGTGAATGGTTGATGCACTTATTTATGGTACATGTTGATTATAGGTTGTTTGGTACATGTTGATGCATGGTTGATGCACTTTTTTATGGTACAGGTTGATTACAGGTTGAGGTACAGGTTGATGCATGGTTGATGCATGGTTCAGGTTATTGTTACAGGTTTTTTTGGTGCAGGTTGATTGGTACAGGTTTACATCAGTATATCTCACAGTGATAGTGTGACAACAATTCCATCATTATACTTATATACCGGGGTGGTTGGACGAGGCAAGAATAGGTGGTTGTATCCACCTTCAGGTTGTAGCCGGAGAACATAGGGGGTTGTATCCTCCTTATGGTTGTAGCCAATGAATTGGGGAGTTGGATCTTCCCTCAGGTTATAGCCTGAGAAACTAGGGGGTTGGAGCCTCCTTCCAGTTGCAGCTGGAAAACAAAGGAAGTTGGTCCTTCCAATGAATGCAATTCTTAAATACATATAAGAAAAAAACATTTTGTGGTTTTCTCACGCTTTGGGTTTCCAATTAAAACACTGGTGTACTGTGTATGTGTGTGATTGCTCATTTGTTCATTGTTTATTTACTCTGCAACTATTGGATGATAATGCTACATTGATATAACACTTGCATTTTATGGTGAAAAATGATATTATTTATTTATTATTGATTCACCCCCCCTCTCAGTAATCCAACAATTGGTATCAGAGTTGGTTCCTTCAGGAACCAATTTAACCATTGGAAGGAGATCATGGATTATTATGAGAATGGAGTACCAATGTTTAATGGTCAGAATGGTTTTAAGTATGAGATGTGGAGCAAAAGGACAAAAATATTTTTACAGGCATAGGGACATTATATTTGACTATCAGTTGTTACAGGATATGATAGTTCAAAAAGGGAAAAGAGTGCAACCAAGAAGGAATTGAAGAAGAATAGAAAAATAGCAATGGATTTCATCTGGGAAGGATTACCTAATCCGGTAAGAGAAAATGTTGGTAAATGTTCATCAGCCAAATAACTTTGGGATAAGTTACATGACATATATTCTTCACCCATCGCAGATTCATAAAATGCCAATGAATATGTAAATACAAAACAAGAAGAAAGATGTTCATCATGTCAGAAAGATTTAGATTCAGAAGAGTATGAAGAAGCATAAGTTGATTAGAAAAAAAAATTGATCAGTGCAATTTAATATCTAAAGAGAGAAAGAGAAGAAAACAAGTCACCCAAGAAAGAATTTATGAAGCAAAAGGAAAGTGTTCAAGGTTCCGAAAAAGATCAACAGGTCATCAAGAATTTAAGAGAACAACTAGAAGAAGCTAGAAGAATTGAAGAAACTCTAGAATATAAAAAGAAATGTTTAGAAGCCAACATATCAACAAAAAAGGAAGAAACATAAAAGAGAGAAAATATATTGATGGATCATCTCAAGGAAAGAACCAATGACTTAAACCAACTTGAGGAAGAGTTTGGTCAAGAAGAGAGAATACAGGAAGAAGAAATAATTACATTGAAAATCCAACTTGAAGAAGCAAAGAGAACAGAAGAGGTCATGAAGAAAGAAGAAGAGGTTGAGAATCTTGAAGAAGAAGTTGTCACACCAAGAGTCAAAATCACCAATCTCAACAAGAATGTTGAAGAGACAGAAACATCCACATCAGTTTTATAGAATGAAGAGAAGCACTCTACGTTGCTAGAAAAGAAGAATGAATAAAATAGAAAGAGTTATGCAGAAGTAGTCAAAGGAAGGAATCATGGTCAACCAAAATCTAAGAAAACTACTAAAGATACATCTTCAAGAATACCATCCATGTTCAAGCCACAAAGAAGCTTCAATCATGATCATGATCAGTGAAGGCAAAAATTCAGAAGGACTACACCACAAAGAAGATCATTCACTCCCAGGTATGCAAATTTCTTTTATGGTCATTTTTTTAAAGGTTGCAGATTGCAGCGATTATAAAAGAAATGTTCAAGCAAGAAATTCCTATGTGGCCCCACATAACATTGAATGTTACAAATGTCATAAATATGGACACATAGCTCGTGATTGTAGAAGCATGATCGATACTTCCATGAAAGAGAATGCTAATATTAGATATAAGAAAGTATGGATAAGATAACATGAAGAATAAGTGAACAAAGACCAGGTCCCAAAGATCGCAAGATTGGCAATACAAAGAGATGAAGAAAAATCTATAGAGAAAAAGAAGGATGTCAGATATAGAAAGGTTTGGAAAATAAATGAAAGAAAAGAAGGACAAGTGAATAAGGAACAGGTTCAAGAGATTGTACTTTCAGGTATTTTAGTGAAAGATGAATCCATAGATAGAAATAAAGAAGTCAGAGCTCAAAGAGATGATGAATCTACCAATGAAGATGATGATGAATACACATCAGAGAAAGAATTATTCCGAGCCATCCGACTTAGAGACTCCTAGGTAATATGAATATTAGATGGGGGGAGTCTATGCAATAGTTGTGACAGACCAAAGAACCATCCTTAGAGAATCTTGCAGAGTTTGAGAAGACAGATCCAGAGCAGTCAGTTAGCAGAAGTAATGTTTGATATATTAATCAAAACTTCATGATAGTATAGTGATAAATGGGTCAACATTATGGACAATTGCACAAGTAGAGTCTTCGACAATATGGAAAAAGATGGATTTGTAAGAATACTTAACAGGTTTGAACAAATATATGAAAGTGGATGAGAGCATGGATTCATAGATTTGTTTAGAGAGTGGTTCAAAAACAAAGGAACATTATCATAATGGATGATAATTACACAGGAAATGACTTGAACAATGTTAATGGATTCCAAATTGACATATATTTTTTGGACACATGCAGTGCATACATCAGTTCACATTCAAAATAGAGTAATGGTCAGAAAAAAAAATGACAAGACTCCCTACGAACTATGGAAAGGAAGCGTAGACAACAACCTCTACATCAAGGTAACTCAAGGTAGTATTTTATTAATTGAAATTTATGTTGATGATAATTTTTTGGAAGTACTAATGATAGGTTAAGCCAGAAATTTGCAAAGGATATGCAGAATGAATTTGAAATGTCATTACATGGAGAACTATCATTCTTTTTGGGTCTTTATATATGTCAGAGCAATCAATGATTTTTTATTTCTCAAACTAAGTATATCAAAGAAATGCTAAAGAGGTTCAGAATGGAAGATTGCAAACTAGTTACCACTCCTATGCAAACCAGTTGCAAGTTGAGCAAAGATGATGATTCAAAGTATATAGACCAGACGTAATACATGTCAATGTTTGGTAGCTTACTATATGTGACATTATCCAGATCATATATAATGCATGCAGTTGGACAGGTGGCACGATTTCAAGCAACACTAAAGGAATCACATGTATTAGCAGTGAAGAGGATTTTCAGATATCTCAAAGGAACAAAAAAGATGTAGATTGGGCATGTTGCATTGATGCCTGATGAAGCACCAATGGAGAAATGTTCTACTTGGGTGAGTGTTTAGTATCATGGTTGAGCAAGAAACAATCATCAATATCCTTATATACAACCGATGCAAATTATATTGTAGCAACATCATGTTGTACACATGTTCTATGGATGAAACAAACTCTGACAGATATACATGTTGAGTATGATGAGCCCATTCCAATCTATTGTGATAATACAAGTGTCATCAATATCTCAAATAACTTGGTGATGCACTCCAAGACGAATCACATTCCAATCAAGTATCACTTTCTACGGGAATAGGTTGCGGAGAAGAACATCAGAGTTGAATATGTGGGCACAAAATAACAAGTGGCAGCCATCTTTACAAAACCGCTTCCACGAGAAGCCTTTGAGTATCTTTGCCAGAGACTAGGAGTAATTTCTACTCCAAAATGAATTCTTTTGAATTCTTATCTTATATGTCTTAGATGTACACGAGGAAGCACCATACATAGGGAAATTTAGGTTGGGAGATCAATTTCAGGAAGAGTTCAGTTAGGGGGAGTATCCCCAAGGACAGTTCAGTTAGGGGGAGCAACTCCATATGGAAAGATACATTTTCCATTGATGACAAAGGGGGGTATATTTATCAGATGCGGGATAGAAATGCTTAGAGAGAGAGCACAAAGGCATGTAGACAGGGGGATCAGCCCAAGGAGAGTTCAGTCAGGGGGAGCATCCCCAAAGGGATATACCCTTTTCCATTGATGTCAAAGGGGGAGAGATAGAAACATTGATGAGGATTATAAGCATGAATGTTATCATGACTAAGTGTTGCCATCAATGCCAAAGGGGGGTACTGTCAGGAAGTTGGATTAGGTTGATGGAAAATTAGTATGGATTTTTTGTTTCCATTGATGTCAACCCTTGGATAGTTTTATTATAGATTGATGTCAACCCTTAGTGATTGATTTCAACCTTTGGAGAAATTCTGGTAGCAGATTCCGGTAGCACAAAGGTTTGGGTAATGGACCCAAGTTTGTTTGATGTATAATGGTATGAGTTTTAATATATTTGAAGGTAAGCCTATTCTAAATGGGTAGTACATGTCATTCCATTTCCGACAGTCTGTGGAACATCACATAACTGCTCACGGTTAGAGAGTTATGGCCATGTGAAGTTGGAGAACCCAGGTTTGGGTAATGGACCCAAGTTTGTTTGATGTATAATGGTATGAGTTTTGATATATTTACAGGTAAGACTATTCTATATGGGTAGTACATGTCATTCCATTTCTTTTGGTATGTGGAACGCCATATAACTCCTCCCGGTTTCAGAGTTATGGCCTTACGAAGTTGAAGGAACCTCATATGATTGGCTTGAAACCCCAAAAAGTCAAAGAAGTCAAAGTGCTTGCAAATAAGAGATTATTTAAATAATAAAGTTAAGTGACAAAGTCAAAGATGATTATTTAAATAATAAAGTGAAGTGACAAAGTCAAAGAGGATTATTTAAATAATAAAGTGAAGTGACAAAATCAAAGAGGATTATTTAAATAATAAAGTGAAGTGACAAAGTCAAGGAGGATTATTTAAATAATAAAGTAAATGGAGAACTTTCTAATTATGGAAAGTGGTTATAAGAAGGTTAACCCTAAAATGAGGAAAATGGGTTAAGTGGTCAAGTAGCCATTGGATACATGGACAAGTGGCAATTTGGGCAAAGTTGGACATAGGTGACTATGTGGCCAAAGTGGCTATGTGGACAAAGTGGCCTAGAAGATGCTTCTAAGGAAGCTACTTGGAGAATATAAATAAGAGGCAAGGTTCTCTCATTTTAATCACACTTGATAATATTGAATATATATAGGTAACTGAGGTAACCAAAGGATATCTAAGACGAATTTCATAGAGAAGGTGAAGTAAAGAAGGCCAAAATTCAAGGGAGGATAAATTCTTTTGATGACACTTTCTAAGGTATGTTATTTACAGGTCATCTCACCATTTTCGCAATAATTTTTTTTTCTAAAATGATTCAGACCGTGAAACTGGGAGTCCATTGAGAAAACATATCCAAGTAGATGTGGTATGAATTTCAACTTGTGTGTCGTTGTATTTTTTGAGTTACACTCTGTGGAAAATAGGGTTTGTGGCTAGTCCTGAAACTAGTCTAAAATAGGTGTTTCGGGTAAAAACATCATAAATTCTTCATAATAGATCCAAATTAAGTAAGACCAAATGTGTTTGTCAGAGTACAATCTGTATTATTCTGTGTACAATTTTCAGATCCATACAAAAATATTCTGGGTGGGGCACACTCTTCAAGTTCGCTCTCTAGAATAAGCCATAATTCAACAAAGTATGTCATTTTTTCTATAACTCCTTTTTTGAAAGGTTCCAAGTAGTGACACCTAGAGGAATTACATAAAACACACTGACGAAAATTGTGTACTACTTTCATATATTTATTCATTACAGGTACATAGTTATAATTATTTCAAGTTAGGGTTGTTGACTAATCCAAAACTAGTCATGTGAGACTAAAGTAAAGTTTGATGAAAATGCTAGTCTCTTGTTGTTAAAGTTAAGAAAGGTTTGCATGTATGTGATCATATACACCGGGTCTATTACAGAGTTACAAATCATATTTGGATGATGAAATTGATGAGGGATTTTGGTTGAGACAAGTAGTTGATGAGTTGACACATACATGAGGTGTATATTTGATGATGTTGGTACATCTTGATGAGTCATAGTTTATGAGTAGTTGATACATGATTGGTACATA
Organism: Picea engelmannii; assembly: GCA_009831015.1. NCBI lineage: Eukaryota > Viridiplantae > Streptophyta > Pinopsida > Pinales > Pinaceae > Picea > Picea engelmannii. Next base: position 248,141 of record ML796380.1, read on the forward strand.
CTTGGTACATGGTTGGAGGCACTTGTTAGTAGTATTGTTTACACATGGTTTATGGATGATGTAGTATACTTGTATTGGCATATTATTAGAAGCACATATTGATCTTGGTGATGATTATGAGTTGTTGTGTTATGCTTGGTTGATGCACATCTTTGAGAGTTGTCTTGGTGAGTAGATCTAATTTGGTTGATAAGATTGATGAGACAAGTTGTTGTGATAGGTTGTTTGGACAGGTTGTTATGACAGGTTATTCGTACAGGTTTGGTGCATGGTTGATGCACTTATTCATGGTACAGGTTGGTGCATGGTTTATGCACTTGTTTATGGTACATGTTGACTATAGGTTGTTTGGTACAGGTTGGTGCATGGTTTATGCACTTGTTTATGGTACAGGTTGATTACAGGCTGAGGTACAATTTGATGCATGGTTCAGGTTATTGGTACATTTTTTTTTGGTGCAAGTTGATTGGTATAGGTTTACAACACTATATTTGATAGTGATAGTGTGACAACGGTTCCATCATTCTACTTATATACCAGGGTGGTTGGACGGGGCAAAGACAGGTGGTTGTAGCCTCCTTCTAGTTGTAGCAAGAGAATTGGGGAGTTGGAGCTTCCCTTAGGTTGTAGCCTGGGAAACTAGGGGGTTGGAACCTCCTTCCAGTTGCAACTGGAAAACAAAGGAAGTTGGTCTTTCCAATGAATGTAATTCTTAAAGACATATAAGAAAAAACATTCGGTGGTTTTCTCCCGCTTTGGGTTTCCACGTAAAACACTGGTGTACTGTGTATGTGTGTGATTGCTCATTTGTTCATTGTTTATTTACTCTGCAACTATTGGATGATAATGCTACATTGATATAACACTTGAATTTTATTGTGAAAAGGGATATTATTGCTCTATTTCTGATTGACCCCCCCCCCTCTCAGTAATCCAATAGTAAGTTTTGCAAATTATGAATTTCCCATTCCTTTTCCTATTGATATCTTGAAGTCAAATATTTTTCCCATGTGTGGAAACCAGAATACTTCCTTTCCTCTTTTTCCTCTTCTATTTCAAAGTTGACGGAATACATAGTAGTCACCCTGTTGTGTATGCCAATTGGCATACACAACATGGTGACTACTGTGTATTCCATAAACTTTGAAATATACAAGGACAAAGAGGAAAGGAGGTATTCTGGTCTCCACACATGGGAAAAATATTTGAATTCAAGATATCAATAGGAAAAGGAATGGGAAATTCATAATTTGCACAACTTACCACCCATCATTTAGACTGTGACTCCTATGTATGCCAATTGGGCATACACAACAATCACCCTGTTGTGTATGCCAATTGGCATACACATCAAATTGGCATACACAACATCACTGTTGTGTATGTGTATGCCATACACATACAAAACAATGATGTTGTGTATGCCAATTGGCATACACAACAAGCCATTGGGGCTACTTTGTATGCCAATTAGCATACACAATAGGTAGAGGCACTGCTTGGTATGCTTCTTGTTGTGTATGCCAATTGGCATACGCAACAAGCCCCATATGCCTGTTGTGTATGCCAATTGGCATACACAATAGGCATGGGAAAAACCATTTTTTGAGTTGGATTGTTTTCCAAAACCTATTTCCCAAGTGAAAAGTAGTATTGGCAATAAATAATACATTTTCTCATCTCAACACAAACCTCATAGAAAATTTGGCATAGAAAAAGAGAATGTTGTCATATGAGAAAATCATTATCATAGAGACTTTGATGCCAGTATGCAACAAGGCACTCGTTTTTCATTCAATGAGACAATATAAGTAATGCCACCAACAAATTTTCTTGCATTTTGACGTCAAAAGCAATTTGTATTATGATCATAATATTAGAAATAAATTCAGACTACAACGAAAGAATCCTTGCAGTCAATGATGAAACTCAACAACAATTACTAGCTTCAAGGTTGTCCATGGTGGCATAAAAATGGTGTTTCAAGTTTGACATTTTCTTTTCAAAGAAAAAAAATCACACTGTCCTTTATATGGTATTTATAACTTTATATTATTAGATATGCACTAATGCAAAGTTTAGAGAACACCAATGGAATGTGTAAGCATATTCCCCCTACAATGTTTAGACTGACAACAATAACCTATTAAACATATAATATGAATGAAATAAGATGTCAATAAACTCAATAATGCATTGCTAGTAAATAGGAAAGGGAAAAATCAATAACAAAATCAACATATTGTGAGATATGCAAAGTTCAACCACAATGTTTCTTAAACTCTTCTTCAAATCATTGGGTTCAACTGCTTTCTTAGGAAAGTAGTGATGAATCATAGCATAACATAGCATGTAAAATGATAATAACTCAACCATTGAATGTTAAACAGTTAAAACATAGCTTAAGAATTTGGTTTTTATATAAAATTACTAATAGAACGGAAAATGTTATGATCGTGACCAAAATGAAGAGACGAAACTATCTCAAGGTGTGTAGGTGATCTCATCTCCATCATCATCAACATCATTGTGTTGAGACATTATACAGGCATTATCACTACTAGCACTCTCCTTTGGAATATCTCTAAGTAACACATCATCCTCACTGATGTGACGTGTGGATGTGGAAGATGATCCCACAACCGGTGCTTGTGAAGATGGATTCGATGCACTAAAAACAAGGGGAACTTCTCGTACTATCCTTGAAGTAGATGTCTTCACCTCCAAGTATTTCATCCACAAGTGTAAATTGCAATGAATGCTAGTTTTCTAGCTCCTAGATGATTTCTCTTCTTGCTATGGAGGAATTCACGTGTTCTCCAACTCCTCTCACATGTCGATGCACTAGTGACCTATTTTTTTACATGAAAACAATATTATATTAGTACAAAAATTTACATGTAACAATTTTCAAAGGTACATAAAAACTTAAAATAATTGCAATGCCTTACATACCTGACTCAACACCCTAATTGCAAATTTTTTCAACTGAGGTGTCTCGTATCCATGAAGAAACCACCACTGTGCAGGGGTGAACTCTGGATGGCACATATCCCGCATCGCCCTTGTCGTAGTGAAAGCATGGCCAATCCATTTCCTATATGATAATGACTGTACTCGTATTTGATCTTGTATCTCAGGATCATGATACATTCTCTCCATACAATAATAAAATCCTTCCATGACATATCTATCCTTAGGTACATGAAAGTAATTAGGTGCTAGAAAAATCCCTGCAACATGCAGTGGCCTATGGAACATATACCACCTTTTTTCCACAATGTCACAAATTGGTTTATATATTGATCGATCATTACTACATATCGATGATATGTGGTCTTTTACCATGTCCATGCCTTCATATACAAAACCCATGCATGCAACATTAGAATCAACCATCCTTAAAATTTGTACAACAAGCTCACAAATAGAGATAATACTTTCTGCACATGACCAAAACATTTCACTAAAGATTGTATTCTCTACTAGTTTACCGCCTTTTGACCTTGACAAAGTAGTATTCACCCACTCTTCATTGCATACAAATTATCTTAATGCAACCTTTTTCTCTACCACCCTTTGCAGTCCAATGAAATGGGTGGAAAACCTAGTGTCAATAGATCTGAGTAGATTTCTAGTTTTGTATTTTCTAAATATACTCAAACTTAAACAATGATTAAGAATAAATTTCATTATTTGTGTTTCTTGAGATATATTTACCTGTACCCAACCTATTTTACCAATGTCATGAAGTGCTAGATCAATACAGTGTGTTGCACAAGGTGTCCAAAATAACTTAGGAAAATGCTCCATCAATAAGTCACCAGCACGAACACAATTGGATGCATTATTAGTGACAAATTGGACTACATTGTCCTCTCCAATAGATAAGATGGTGTCCCTCAATATCTCAAATAAAAATTCAGCAATATTTGTTTTTCTCATACAATCAATGGTAGCCAAATGAATCACTCCCCAAGGACAACAAGCAAGGGTGTTCACGAGAGGTCTAGACTGATGATCAGTCCAACCATCACTAACTAGAGTGCATCCATAAATGGTCCATGAATCTCTTATAGGTTTAACTCTTTCATCTATTCTATGTTTTCTCCTTTCAACGCCTTTGGTACTAAGACTTTCAAATCTTGGAAGAACATATGAGGGGCCAAAATGACCAACCTTCTTTAACATATCCTGAAACAATTGACTTTTAATAGTATTGAAAGAGATATTGTATCCAATGAAAAAATCATACACTGCGTCATCTACCTCCTTTTACTCCAATGGCTTCCAAGCTTTCTTTAATGTTAGTTATGTTGGATCAACATCTAGTAAATTAGGTTCTCTTTGTGATCCATATGGAATAGAAGGTGTTGTAGATGCCATGAATGATGGGGGAGTACTTGATGTTGAATTGATGACATTTTCTCTTCCCATGAGTGTATCTTCTATCCTTTTTCTTCTTGCTTCTTGGACTACCTTTCCTTGCTTATGTGCATTGATTTATTCACTTAAAATTTCCTTCACATCTTGCAAAATTTTAGTACATTTTGCCACTCCTCCACCCATTCCACCAACAATTCTAAGAAAATGATCTCTTGCCTGAGTCATTGATGTCCCACAAGTATTATTGCATAACTTGCAATAATTTTTTTCATCGCCTTTTTTTTCAAGGTATTTCCACTCAGGAAGTTTAAATCTAGGTGCCATCAATTTTCTCGAGAGAGTCTCAAAGTATTCTATTGACAACAAAAAAAAATATATCAATACAAATTCAACGAAGAAATCATTAAGTGGGCTAGGGCATTCTAAGCAGCCCTACTTGATGAAGAAATCATTGTGTATGCCACTTGGCATACACACCAAGCCCAATGGTCTACTCAATATACCAAGTGACATACACAACAACCCATTAGGGATGCTGTGTATGCCAAGTGGCATATAGAGAATCCCATTGGGGCTGTTGTGTATGCCAATTGGCATACACAACAACCCCAACAACATCCCCTGTGGGTTGTTGTGTATTCCAATTGGGCTTATGTGTATGCCAATTAGCATACACAACCCCAGTCCATAGTGGGTTGCTCTGTATGCCAAGTGGCATACATAGAAGCCCACTAGACCTGTTGTGTATGCCAATTGGCATATAGAGAAACCCCAATAGCCCCAATGGGATGCTCTATATGCCAATTGGGATACATAATAGCCCATTGGGCCTGTTGTGTATGCCACTTGGCATACAAAAAATCCTATTGGGGTTGTTGTGTATGCCAAGTGGAATACAAAACAAGCCATTGGGCCTGTTATGTATGCCAAATTGGCATACATATCAACCCCAATGGGTTACTCTGTCAGAATAGAAGAAGTGAGACGATGTTGCAATATTGACACTAAAAGGGTCGCCTTTAAGAACTGATTAATTGTACAGGTCAAGGTTGGTGAAGAGGAAATAAGAAGGGAAGAAATTTGGGGCAGCATAATAATGGTCTTTAACTAAGGGTTCTACATGCTATGAAAACACCTGAAGATACTTCAAGCTGGAAAAAACATTAATCTGATTAACAATGTTAGAATCAAAATGAAGGAAATATCCCCTAAATAGACTTCAAGCACATAACAAGAAAGGATTGTGCATTCTTTACCAGCAGAATTATCATTACATTACAGACGTGCCTTTATATGAACCTACCTGGAGCCCTCAAAGTGGGGAGGTAGCTTAAGTACAGGCTGAATTCATTCTCACAATGTTATAGTTTTAAGAACTCATTCACTTGTGAGAAAAACATAATCAGATGCAGTTGTCATTTCAACATGATACATGGGAAATAACATACTTTTTAGTAATCCTTTATTCTTTCCTCCACTAAATATTTGTATTTGACCCCTAAATTATATGTCAAAGCATTACACACTAAACATATACCTATATTCCCAAAACACAATTGCAAAGTTTTTCTGGATATTGTTCCCATCTACATATAGTCACAATTAATGTATATATATATATATATATATATATATATATATGTCAAAGCATTACACACTAAACATATACCTATATTCCCAAAAAACAATTGCAAAGTTTTTCTGGATATTGTTCCCATCTACATATAATCACAATTAGTATATATATATATATATGTCAAAGCATTACACACTAAACATATACCTGTATTCCCAAAACACAATTGCAAAGTTTTTCTGGATATTGTTCCCATCTACATATAATCAC
>ML796380.1:254910-268883 GCA_009831015.1 Picea engelmannii
GAGGGCTTATGTTTGTAGAATTCAAACAAGCCATTACCCAATAGGCTTAAGCATACATGGGCTTGAAACTAATCTATAATATTGGAAGGTTCTTGGATTCAAGGACTGTGGTTAAAATTGTTTGGATGTACAATTGTGAGAATCCATTGATATATATCCATGTTTGTCGAATTATCTCTGACAGGTTATTTTCAAGACTTGCCTCCCCTTGATATTTTTGACCACCATAAAGTTTATCCTCATTACAACATTGCTAAAACTACAATGTGATTATCCTGAAGTGTTTGATTTGATTCAATATCAGGGATTTCCAGTATACTCAATTTGTGTTGAATAACACTTACAAGTTGGTAAGTCTTCTCTATGATCCAAAATTGATCTTTTAAAGACTATGGTTAAGTTTATGTATGGGCTAATTTACCATTTAGGAATTAAGAGATGAAGAAGATTTTATTGAATGAATGTTGTAGCCGTCATAAAGAATGCAAAATAGAAAGTAAACATCAAGAGCAACAAACCATAATGTCAAAGATTGATAACAGAGTTCGACACAAATTTGCCTACATCTTCGAGTATTTGTCTTCAGTGGGAGGCTTCTTATTAATCCTTAATGCTTAGAAATAATATCAAGAAAGGTTTACATAGTAGCTCCTGAAACCACCTTTCAAATCTGCAACTTCTGTATAGAAACAAACATCACCAATGGTTGCAACAGGTAATTCTGAGACTTTTTTGTGTGAACTCGAATATGCTTAGATTGACATCTTGGGATCTGGAGGCACTTTTCTGTTTGGCTACTCGAATGAAAAATCATAAGCCATATTCAGACTCCCCTCGAAATTCTGCAACTTTTGAGTATAAATTCGACCTACTTCTGAACAGGCCCTCGAGACCTCCCCTCGACACAAATCCCATTGTTGTGCCTTGTCAGATCCATACAGTTCGTACAGTCTTGAAATGTGTGCCCCAAAAAATCATTTTTCTCGATTTTTGTGCCAGGATAAATAAGCCAGACTCCACCAAATTTAGCAACAGTTAGCCAAACTTAGTGACAATTAGCCAAACTTAGCGGGATTTCGCTAGATTTGGAGGATCACCACCAGATTTGGTGGTAACCACCAAATTTGGTGGAACCGCCAAACCACTTTGACCTTCCAAAAGGTGCCATATGGATCCTCCTCATTGGGCCATGTGTCACCTCAGCATTGGCCTGAGCTATTTCATCATGCCACATTAGCCTGCCCAGTCAACCGCGATGTCAACATCCATATTGCCACGTCAGCCTGCCCAGTCAACCGCGACGTCAACATCCATACTGCCAGGTCAGCCTGCCCAGTCAGTTGTCATGTCAACCTACCTAGTCAGTCACCACATCATCATCCATACTGCCACATCAGTCTTCCCAGTCAACTACCACATCATCATATGTATAGTGCCACGTCATTGTCCTTACAATGCCATGTCATCATTCATACAGTGCCACGTCATCATCCGTACAATGCCATGCCATCATCAGTATAGTGCCACATCATCATTCATACAATTCCACGTCATCATCCATACAACCATGTGTCACCTTCGTACAGTGCCATGTCATCATCTATACAACAACGTGTCACATCTGTACAATGCCACGTGTTTCTTCCATACAGTTCCACATGTCACTTCCATACAGTTCCACATGTCACTTCCGTACCGTGCCAACTCAGCCTGAAAATGCCAAAAATGACTGACATGTGTTAGCTCCTAACACATGTCACGTCACCCTACTGACATCATCGTGACGTACTATTGACATCATTTTCCACATCATTTGTGCGGACTTTGACCAGTTGACTTTGACCTTTGACTTTTTTGCATGTTTGGGAAAAAGTTCAGAACGCAATAACTTTCACATATGTTGTCCATTTTCGAAAAAAAAAAATATATGGTCGGAATCGACATGACGAGCCCTACGCAATGGTGCTGGTTTTGTACGATTTTGATAAATTTGAAATTTTGGCCTACCTGGATCCATTTTGGATCACTCTATGAGATAAGTGTAGTGCTTACCATATTTTAAAATAAGTTATCGTATTCTTTTGTTGCTTAAAAACAATAGCTTTGAATTTTTACTCCAGTTATTTTGTGCTTACAATATTTTGATTTTGCGTTGATGTTTACTTCAACTGCAAATTGACCATCACATTATGATTATTCTTTGACAATGGAGAGGAGATATTTATTTTGAGATTTTGAAGTCCATTGTCATTTCATCATTTTTTTTAAATAGCACAGGCAATTGTGAAGCTTTTAACATTGGTTTTTGTAGTAGTTTAATGCTTGGCTCTCACAACTTTATTTCGAATGTACTTAAATCATAAGATTGATCTTGATCTGTACTGATTCCATAAAGGAATATTTTATTCATAATCAAGTCTCAACCTCAGGGAGTGGTATAGTAAGGAGGTTATTAATGTGAAACCAAATGCCAACATGGGCATATGCCATTGTTTAGATAATTTAGACTGTTGGTGGATTTAGTAACATACAAAACTATCAATACAAATAGCTAACCACACGGGAAAAACAACTGTTGCAAGTATTATCCAATACTCCATGAACCATAACCTTGAGAATTTTTGGGTATTGGGATCAAGGCCATATGCTAAATACCGAGGTAATTAGCAAAACACCCAAGGAAAAAACATTGGTATTTAGAAAAACACGCAGGGCCAAAACATGAGTTAACTGTTGGCATGAATGTGTTGTGGATTATCCATGGGATTCTAAGCATTGGAATGATAACAAAAAAAATCTACCATGAGCTAAATATTTATCAAAATAGGGAAAAAACATGGAGTTAATTGTTGGCATGAATGCGTTGTAGGTTATCCAGGGGTTTCTAAGCATTGGAACAATAAAAAAAGATAATATGTCATGAGCTAAGGGAGAAAGGGGATATTCCTAACTTTGGTTCTCAGGAGAGAGAAAAACTAAAAGAGACAATATTTGTCTTGTTGTTACCAGTAAAAAAGTGATACTAATTGTGTTGGGGGAAATTTAGAGGATGACAAGGAGATTAAAAGTGGCCCATGATGAGCTAAATGAATGCAAATCTGACATCATTTGTGGATTTCTGTGCAATTGGCAATGCCATGCCATGGAGGACACATGGTAACTGTTGTGGGTTCATGAGGTAGGGGACCTGACTTCTAAAATCATAAAAAAAAACAGAGCATACCTCAGTAACTCTATAGAGGAGACAACTTGTTTACATGACCAGACATTTCAAGTATTCTCGAAGCAAGAACATACTTAAATAGTCATTCTTGACAGGGTTACACAGGTCGCATAGTGGGAAGAATATAAGAAGGCAAGTGGTAAGACTTTACTGCTGCAAACATTAAAATTCATTTTTAAACTAATAGTTTACCAGTAACAGTGAGCAAAGTTGCAAATTAACTCAATTCAACTTTCAAATTTTTGGTGGACCAGTGGATAGTGGACCCTGCTAATGGAATCTGTTGTTTGCTATCCCCTTTGTCTAGTTCTCCGCCCCGTGAACCCTCGACAATTGTAGTATGTTATTCCCACTATCCAGTGCTCCACGATGTTAACCTTACAACACCACATAAATTAGATTTAGGGTTTTAACTTTTAACCATTTACCAACAATTTACAATTTTACCATTTTTTTTAATTTTTGCAATTTTTTTTAGTAAAATACATGGTCAAACAAAACTTCATGTACCGTATTTGAATTGTGTGAATTAATACGTGAACCGAACTGAATGAACGAATTTTCAATTTTTTTTTACCAATTCGACTTAATTTGGTAACTATGGTTTTAAGAAAAAAATAATAATAAATAAATATAACTTAAAAAAAATGTATATTTAAGAAACAAGTTTTAAGAAGAATAAGAAGACGAAGAAGAAGAATGATCCAGGTGGATATCAGTGGCCACCCACCTATTCCAATTGGCTCATCTTGGTAGTTTTTTCCTAGTTTTTGGGTCATGAACTTCCAGAGTCGTTTTGAGGCCCTAAACAACATTTTTAGGACTCGCCACAATCAAACTATAGATGAAGTCACATTTTGATGGGATAATGTTTAGTCTTCGGATAGACCTTTTCAACATGCTATCGTGCACCTAAAACGAAGATCATATGCAAAAGTTATGACCCCATGAAGTTGATGTACCAACTTACCCCAACTAGGCCGACATGACTTTTGGCGCTTCATCTCCTAGGTATAGGTTTTTGGATGTCTATGGTTTTGGCATTCATGTTTATTGTAAAAAATATTTCAGAGCCTCATTGTACTCATATTCTTGCAAATGAGCGTAGCCATCATATCTCTTATGAGAAATAAGTTGCCACCATTCTAGCAAGCTTGTTTCAGTCTGCATTTTACAGTTTCAACATATTTCTTATTTAATAGAAGTCAAGTTTTACTGTATCTCTGTTATTATTCACTTGGTCTTTGTGTTAATATTATAAATCTGTGTTTTCATTTCATTCTGCTCATAAATCCGGATTAGTGGTATTAGAGCGGTCTGCTCCTTGTCATTTTTAGTGCATGTCCCCGACGAGGTCAGGGTATAGAGAGTTGGGTCTCGAGCTTGTTTCTCTTGAGGACAACTGCTCTTGCATGCCCAATAAACCTTCCACAGTGGTCCAAAAGAAAGATGATGGGACAATAGATCCTTTCAAAATGTTTCTCGAGGAATACATCGAGCGATAGAGGAACGAGATGATAGACAACTTTACACAAATCCTTCGACGACTGCCAACAAGCGATGCATTTACCTCAAGCGGGGGCGTCGCCCCTTTCAAGGTACAAATCAATTTTGATATTCCTATATTTGAAGGTCAAATAGATGCGGATGCATAGATAAATGGTTAAACCTTCTAGAAGGGTATTTTTCTGTCCACAACTTTTTTGATAGAGAAAAGATTACATTTGCGCTCCTTAAGGCCGCCCCCCATGTTAAATATTGGTGGGAGACTTTTTGTGACCAAAATGAAATACAGGGATCCACATTATTTGCAGTTGCACCCACGTGGGGTTCCTTCAAGGATGGTATTAAGGAAAAATACTACCATGTTGGAAGTTATGAAGACTTGTATACAAGATGGACCACACTGCGATAGGAAAGAGACCAAACAGTGCCAGAGTTCACCAATGTCTTCCATACCTTGTGCACCAAGATGGGTATCAAATATTCTGAGTGACATCTGGTGCTCAAGTACTTCAACGGTCTACATAGATACATCCAAACATAAATGGAGTTTCTAGACATCTCATCCTTGGGCGTGGCCTATCGATATGCTGTCAAAATCGAGCAAAATCGTAAACAAAAGACGCGACAATTTGGGTCTAGGAACCCCTCACAGCAAAAGTAGGGCAAGGGCAGCCCCAACCTATAGAACAATGGGAAAACAAATATGGATAGCTTTAGGACAACCAGTATAAGGAACAAACAAAGAAGGACAATGGAAATATGAAGAAAGACACTGAGAAGTGGTGCGAATTCCATAAGAGCCTCTAGCATAACACTGTTGATTGCCGCTCAAAGCAGTCATTGGTGGCGGAGGTGAAAGCCTCTAAATCAGATGTGAGTTATGAATCAGAGTCAAAACCAGAAAAGGGGAGATGAATTATTGACGTAGAACACAATGCCACTGTTGCTACCACCAAGATCCATCCTGGTGAACCAGATGAACCAGAGGAAGGCGAGCATCTCTTTGATTCACATATGTGGGTGAAGGGTAATCCACTTCACTTCATCATTGATAGCGGTAGCCAGAAGAACCTCATCTCAGCATAGGTCATTAAGTGGTTGGCCCTCCTGACATTGTCGCATCCACCACCATACACCATTGGATGGCTCCGCCAAGGAAGTGATCTTCGCGTCAACCAACAATTTTGTATGTCCTACGAAATCAAGCCCTTCAAAGATGAGGTATTGTGTGATGTTGCTTCCCTTTAAGTTTGTGATGTTCTTTTGGGCCAACCTTATTTATGGAAACATCATGTTTTATATGAGTCTAGGCCTCGTAGTGTTATTATTACTTTGGACAGGAAATTATACATGATACTCGAGGTAGTCCCACCTACGTCCATTTCCTTGATCTCTCCCAAGCAATGCATGAAGGTCATCTCTCAGACTGAAAAGTTTGTCTTCTTCATGATTCACTCTCAAAATGAGCGAAAGGTTGCAACCACATCCATGGCCTCCATGGTCGATCTCTCCACACAGCAGAAGCAAGTGGATAAGGTTGTGGAAGAATACAAATACATCTTCTCCTCACCCACTGGGGTACCTCTACACTGTCAGGTCAAGTATTCAATCGATTTGACCCCAGTGCACTGCTACCCAATGGGCCAGTCTATCACCGCTCTTTGTTAGAAAACAAGGAGATCAAGTGTCAGATCCAATAATTGTTCCAAAAGGAGCACATTCGACTCAACTCATCACCATGTGGAAGCCTAATCATTCTTGTGCAAAAGAAAGACGAGACCTAGTGACTCTACATCAATTGTCAGGCTCTAAATAAAATCACAGTCAAGAACCAGTACCCGATTCCCTGAATCGACGATCTCCTTTACCAACTCAAGGGGAGAAAATACTTCAGTAAGGTTGATCTGAAGTTTGGCTACCATCAGGTCCCAATAGAGCAGAAAAATGTATGGAAAATTTTCTTCAAGTCCAAAGAAGGTCTTTTCAAATGGTTGGTCATGCCCTTTGGTTTGAAAAATGCCCCAACAACTTTCATGAGGATAATGGACGATATATTGTGGCCTTTCACCAATTATTTTGTGGTGGTGTATCTGGATGACATCCTGATTCCTCATCTACAACAATAATTGGGTGGAACACTTGCAACATATTCAATAGGTTATGCACACTTTGCAACAGCACAAGCTATACGCAAATTTGGAAAAATGATCTTTCGACATGGACATGGTTCAATACCTAGGCTACATAGTTGATGCGCATGGGGTGCATGTTGATCTCGCCAAGATCTAGTTCATTCGTGACTGACCATCCCAAATAACACTCACTGAGCTTCAAAGACTTTTAGGCCTTGTTAATTTCTATCGCAGGTTCGTGTTGGGATTCTCCCATATTGCATGGACCCTCAACCAAGTAACTAGGGGTGGTGGTAAGGAAAATTTCATGTGGGGCCTGTCGCAACAACAAGCATTCAGCAATTTAAAGAAGTGCTTGTGCTCAACCCCAGTGCTCTCATTACCTGACCTGCAACAACCCTTTGAGATTCAGATGCTCCAGACTATGCTGTGAGCGCAATTCTCACTCAACATGGACACCCCATGGCCCATCATAGTGAGACACTATCGGATGTTGTCCGTAAGTACCCTACTTATGACAAATAAATGTAATCCATTGTGCAAGCCTGTCGTCAATGGAGGAATTACATTCTCTGGAAGGAGACAGTCATCCACACTGATCATAAGCCGATGAAGTTCACACAGACATAGGGAAAATTGCAGAATGGCCACCATCAGAAGTGGTCCTGTAATATCCCCAAGGAGGAGCCCTGTTGTAATCATGTTTATGAATTGTAAATCATGTTTTGTAGGCTGGTGAGTTGAGTATTGATAAGCTAGTGGGCTTATGTGTTTATTAGGCTGGAGAGCCTAAGTGTTAAAGGCCAGGAGCCTGTTTTTGTATATGTAATTATACAGAACATTAATAAAGATTAAACATCGTTGCGTGCAGACCAACCACTAAGAAAGAGTGATGGTGGACTAAGCTTCCACAAGGTGGGTAAGGGAAAGGGGGATAAAATGTTGGAAAGAGGGGCTAAGCTTAGGGGCGTAAGTCCTTGGGAATAATAATTTATTATTATTCCAAAGTGGTGTGAAAGGTATATTTTTATCCTAAGTTCCTGGAAAAGGGAACGCATACTTGATGGAGTACATGAAGATTCATGGGTGACATGTGTCGGCCTAGGCACATGCAATTTAACCCAATAATTGAGTCATGATGGGGGTTCGCCCTCCATTCTTGCGTCTGCTGTATAAACCGTGTTTCTTTTTTCGTCTGATCTCTCCATGCATACCTCACGCAGCTCTGAAACCCGAAATCGTGAGACCTCTGTGATCAACCGGTGTATTCCATAAATTCCATTTGGTCTCTACGTTTGGCCTCCATCATTGACCTCTACATAATTTTCTTGTCACGCATCCTGAAACCGGTAATCCATGGGCCAATCTGTGTCTTCTGTGGAACTTGAAACCTAGGTAATCGCCTGAGTGTGATGTGTCTTAGCATCTGACCTTTGTCTTCGGGCCTATGCCCATTTTCTATTGTGGTCATCCTTGTGTCAACTGAGTGTTGATGTTGTTGCGGTTTCCCTCACCCGTTTGGAAGTGAGTTGAAGGGTGTGTTGGAGAAGCGGGTTGTTAGGCCCATGGTAGAAGAGGTAGGTTGTCCAGCCTATGAGCAACTCTCTCCAAGTGAGAGAGTCTGATGGGAAGTGGTTTTCTCCCAGAGAGAGTCCAGCACCAGCTACAGAGATCTGATAATTCTGGCTCTGACCTATTTCCGAGACCCATAGAGGGAGGTGAAGCACTGATGGATTGTTCTTGTGAAGGTGTATACTCCCGGGTGGAACAAGCATGTGGGGAATGAGAGTCCGTGAGTAGTGGGTGTAAGAAGGCTCCTAGAGAGAATATTTATGGTTGCTCTGTGCAATTTTCCTATAACCTCAGCCTAGTCTAGGATTCCCTTGCCTTGGGTGGAGCTTAGTCCTAGCTCGGGGGTGACCCACTGCTGAGCGTGAAGAGCAGTGTGGTCTAAGGCTGGGAGGTTCGTGGAAGGTTTGCACATAGTTGGTGGAGTTACTACAGTTTCAAAGATAAGTATCATTATGTGTTTAATTTCAATTAAAATGCATGTATGTGATGCTTGTAATATTATCATGTATTCCGTTGAATGTATGAATTAATGTTAATTTCATTAATTATGTATGTTAGCAACAATACCGTGATTACTCTGTATTATTGGTTAAATTTCATTAAATGTGTTAATTTGACTTAATGCATGTTATATATATGTGTGCATGAGAATGTTCCGTGTAGTAGAGTTTCCTGACCGTGGGGTTGATGGTCAAGGACGTTATAATATGGTATCAAAGCCCAAGGTTTCAACATTGAACCTGGATGGGCTGGATATGTGGTCTTTGGACCTAAGGTTTTGAGTGGAAATTGTGTTCGAAGGAACCAATTTCGAACCTTAGAATGTTTCTGAGTGCCAAGGGGTCACTTGGTCGTGTTACAAAGATTAGGAGGAGTAGTGGTAGACCAAAAATGCAGACGGCGTGGTATTTAACCATAGAGAGAGAGAGAGATCTCAACACTTGGGGTGTTGGAGTCGTAGGATCTGTTCAGAAGGAGAGGAAAAACCTTTATGATCATCAGATCTGGAGAAAGTGTAGAAAGGATAACTTGGAAGCACTTCAGACTTCGCGATGTCG
The DNA here is from genome assembly GCA_009831015.1 of Picea engelmannii. Classification (NCBI taxonomy): domain Eukaryota; kingdom Viridiplantae; phylum Streptophyta; class Pinopsida; order Pinales; family Pinaceae; genus Picea; species Picea engelmannii. The sequence goes on from ML796380.1 coordinate 264,402, forward strand.
ATGAAACTAAATGCAAAGGTAAGAGAAAGGTTGAAACCTGAAGCTCCAAAGTATGAAGGAGATATACACCATAGATCGTAGGAAAAGAGCCTAACCGTTAGATTAGTGTCTAGGAAGGCAAAGGAAAGTCACTTCGGAGGATTTCAAGTGTGGAGTGTGACAAACTCCCAAAGTCTCGAAGTAGATCGCAACTGTCTGTTGCGAAGGACACGTGTCAAGAGATCATGTACTTCGAGTGGAAGTACTTCATGAGGGGGAAAGTGCTGTGAGTTTGAAACTTCTGAAGCCCAAAGTTTTGAAGTGAAAGGGTAGACGTGGTGGGGTCGGATGACATCGCCCGGGGTGACGTGGACCTTTCTAGGCATACCACATGCCATTGCCTTAGTTGGTGATGATTGTACTATGTGAGCCCAGAGGATAGAGAATCTGAAAGTTTGTAATTCGGGAGATTGAAAGGGAAGCAAGCAAGAAAGCTTCCGAAAACCGAAGTCCTGAAGCTTCGAAGTTCCGAAGTCCCAGAACTCTGACACTTGAGGTTCCATAGTGAGTTTCAATGGTTGGATGCTGGGTAGACGTGGACCGTTTATCTGCTCTACTTCACGAGTTCGATAACTTAGAACTCCGAGAGATTGTTGTGTTGTGCTTTGAAATTTATGAGGGTCAAAGACCCGAGTAGCACCTTTTTATCTAGCGCTTGGTCACATCTCGTGGTCACAAGGGTTGGGGCTAAGAGAAAAGGGATGAGGCTTGAAATTGTTACAGATCCGAGCAGAGCTCGGAAAATTCATGAAATCTGAACATTTCTTGAATCATAATTGTTTATGAATGCTATGGGATTTGTTAAGGAATGATGGCCTCACAAATTCCGGTTGTATGCACATTGTGTTTGTAGAAGTTTAAGGAGTGCCATAACCGATTAGAGTTTCCACTGAGTGCAAAGAAATGGAGGAGGCACATAATGCTTCCAGTTAAGAGAACAAAGACAAAGGGATGGATGTTCATTTGGGAGTTGAAGGGTCAAACCCCAATGGACATGGAGAAGAGATAGATAAGGAAGGATATATGATGAAAATCATTGAAAGATTGCTGGAAGATGCCCAAACTCATCGAGCAGATAAAATAAATCTCATGAAAGCTAAGGAACAACAGGGAGAATTCAACTTAAAGTTGATGAAAAATATGGAGAGAATAGAAAATAAGTTGGACAAAGAGAGAGACTCGAACAAAATAGGGAGTCACCAGACTTCCGAGGGAAAAATATCAAGAAGTGTTGGTAGATACCATCATTACTCCCAAGGTCGCTCCAAGAGGAGGGCACACAGTAGTTCAAGCCCATCTCCTACCAGAAAGCACATGAGATCTAAAGTGGATGAACTGAAGGGAGAAACGAACAAGATTAAGCCTCCTACGTTTGATGGAGAACATAAGAAGGAGGAAGATGTCAAAACATGGTTGCTTGGCATGAATAAATATTTTCAACTACAGAATTATTCCTCTCATGCAGAAGGAAGAATTGCGATGTATCAAATGAAAGGAAAAGAATCCATGTGGTGGGATCAACTTGTGCAGGTGCAACACATTAGAGAGAAAGATATCACTTGGAAATAATTCAAGAGGTATTTCAAGAAGAAATACTTGACTAAAAGATACTATGATAGAAAGATGAAAGAGTTTTTTGAACTCAAGCTGGGCAACATGACCATTGATGAGTATGAACGAAGGTTTTTGGAATTACTGAAGTATGTCTCGTTCATCAAAGATGAGATTGTCAAGATTCAGAGGTATCTAAGTGGATTTCCACCTTCCATCGGTGACAAGATCTAGTACGATGACCCTAAGACCATGAAAGAAACTATAAGAAGAGAAAAATGCTTATATGAGCAGCAAAGAGAAAAAACTACTTTTTAGAAGGCTTGGGATGACCAGAAAAAGTTTAAGAAAGAGCAGAGGCAGAAGGGAAACAAACCTTCCTTTTTTAGAAACAATCCTCAAGGACAACCATAGTTTAGAGAACCGGAAATGGCTGATGTAGGGGAACAAAGGCCAAGGAAAACACCCATTCAATGTTGGGGTATTCAGGCAAACCACAAGTACAGAGATTGTCCCCATAAAAATGGCAAAGTGAGAGCTTTCCATAATGTTCAACATGTTGAAACAGTGGAGGACATGGGCAATAGAATGCCAAGGATCTACGCAGCCTTGGACAATAAGCAAGATGAACATCAGTCGCACATGATTGAAGTGGAAGGTATGATCAACAACCATGCCTTTAATATTTTAATTGATTAAGGGGCTAGCCATAGTTATACAGATCCTAGAGTGGTGGAGAGTTTGAAATTGTCGGGAAGCAAACATGAAAATTCTTGGTTAGTGTAGCTGGCTACATAAATCAAGAGGAAATTCACTGAGTTAGTTAAGTCATGTTCAGTGGACATGAATGGATTGAGCACAAAGGATGAATTGAACATTTTGCCTTTAGGTTCTTATGAATTTCTAATTGGGATGGATTGGTTGGACCAACACCATGCCATCCTAGACTGTCGTAACAAGGAATTCACTTGCCTGGATGAGGAAGGAATTCGAAAAACAATCCAAGGAATTCCTCGAGTTGTTGCTATCAGAGAAATCTCAACAATGCAGCTGAAGAAGTGCTACAAAAAAGACTGTCAATTATTTGCAACCCATGTGGAGAAGCATCTAAGGATGAGGTCTCAAATATTAGAGATCATGTGGTACTAAAGGAGTTTGAAGATGTATTTCAGGAGGTACCCGGACTACCTCCGAAAAGAGATATTGACTTGTCTATAAACTTGATGCCTAGAGCAGCTCTAGTGTCGAAAGCTCCTTACAAAATGAGTATGCCAGAGATGAAAGAGCTGCAATTGCAACTTGAGGAACTCCTGAGGAAGGGTTATATACGCCCAAGCATGTCACCATGGGGTGCCCCGGTCCTGTTCATGAAGAATATGGATGAGACATTGAGATTATGTATCAATTTTAGACAATTGAACAAAGTGACTATAAAGAAAAAATATCCTCTACCGAGGATTAATGACCTCTTCGATCAGTTGAAGGATGCGAAGATATTTTTGAAGATAGACCTCAGGTTGGGATATCACTAGGTAAGGATAAAGGATGAATACATAAACAAGACCGCCTTTAGAACAAGGTATGGTCATTACGAGTTCACAATGGTGTCGTTTGGGTTGTCGAACACACCCACTGTTTTTATGTGCCTGATGAATGGTGTATTCAGGGACTATCTAGACAAGTTTGTCATAGTCTTCCTAGATGACATTCTGGTGTATTCCAAGTCAGAGGAAGAGCATGAACAACATCTCAGGATGGTGTTATAGGTTCTAAGAGAGCACCAATTGTATGCCAAGTTGAGCAAGTGCTCGTTTTATCAAAAGCAAATCCATTACTTGGGGCATATTATTTTGAAGGATGGGATAGTTGTAGATACTGAGAAGATTGAGTCCATCAGAGAATGGTCAGCGCCAAAGAACGTGATAGAAGTCAGATCCTTTATGGGTATAGTTGGTTATTACATAAGGTTTATCGCAGGATTCTCGAGGATAACTCACCTTATCACTTCCTTGCAAAGGAAGGAGTAAATTTTTTAGTGGACAGAGGAATATGAGAAAACATTCCAACAATTTAAGAAATTTTTAACCAGTGCTCCAATCCTGAGGATTGCAGATCCGAATGAAGACTTTGTAGTGTGTACAGATGCATGCAAAGAAGGACTAGGAGGAGTCCTCAGTTAGAATGGATTCATAATTTGTTATGAATCCAGAAATTTGAAAGAGCATGAAAAGAACTATGCCACTCATGATTTGGAGTTGGCATCCATAGTACACACTATAAAGAAATGGAGGCATTACCTCATGGGAAGGAGGTTCGAACTGAGGACAGGCCATATCGGTATAAAGTATGTGTTTGATCAACCAACCTTGAGCACTAGACAAATTAGGTGGTTGGAGTTTCTTTGTGAGTACGATTTTGATATCAAGCATATCAAAGGGAAGGAGAATAAAGTGGTTGATGCACTCAGCAGGAGAGTACACGAATTGCATGATACAACCATTAGCATGTACCAAATTGATATTAAAGGCAGAGTTTTGGAAGCTGCAAGCGTAGACTTGCAGTACAAAAAATTGGTAGCAAAGCTACAACAAGGTAAGACACTATAAGGAGTGGAAGATTATAAGTTTGGAGCCAATGGAATACTTCTGTACAAGAACAAAATTTATGTACCTAATGTCCAAGACTTGAAACTTATGATTTTGAATGAAATCTATAATGTGCCTTATGTTGGGTACTCTGGATACCAGAAGAGTGTGGCAGGAGTCAAAAGACATTACTTTTGGCCAGGTATGAAGAAAGAGATTGAAGAATACATCGCTAGATGTATGGAGTGCCAGAAGGTTAAGGCTGAACACAGGCACCCAACATGATTTTTGCAGCCTTTACCCATTC
>ML796380.1:276334-351718 GCA_009831015.1 Picea engelmannii
TGTGCCATATGGGCCATATTTGCGTTCCATCAAGCAAGTGAGCGAAGCTGATTTGGGAAGCCCACTACAGTCGAGTGGCAGGACATTCGACGTCGAAAAGACAGTGGCAGTGTTGCAACAACATTTCTATTGGCCAAAAATTTGACAATATGTCAACAAGTATATCAACTCCTACACTGCCTGTGTCATTTCCAAACCAACCATTAAGAAACAAGGCATGTACACCCCTCTGCCTACTCCTGAAAGGCCCTAGGAATCCATCTCTATGGACTGCATGTCGGAACTTCCGTCAACCAAGCGAGGAAATGACTGTGTTTTTGTGGTGGTTGATTGTTTTTCTAAAATGGCGATTCTGGCCACCTACAAGAAGAGAATCACAGTAGAGGCCACTACCAAGCTCTTTTTTGAATGAGTGTGGGTACATTTTAGGATACCACAAACCATCGTCTTAGATCGGGACAACCGGTTCCTTAGCACATTCTGGTCGAGCCTCTGGTCACTACTGGACACCAAGCTCACCAAATCCACTGCCTTCCACCCCCAGATGGATGGTCAAACCGAGGTTGTCAACCAGATGATCGTGCATATCCTGCGCATGTACAATTCCAAGCATCCCCGCACATGGGATGAGAGTCTTCCCTATGTTCAACACAACTACAATATAGCCCTACATAGCTCAACCGACCACAACCCCTTTCAGGTGGGGTTGAGATTTCAACCATTGGGTCCTATGGATGTTGCACTACCCCTTGCGGCCACCCAGGAAGACTCGTCCCATGCTCAAACTGAAGCCGACAAAGATACCAGATTCATTGAGTGAATCCATCACATCTACCAACAGGTTCAGGATATTTTACATAAGTCCAATGCCAAGTACAAGAAACACCATGATCAACATTGGGTGCCACACAAGTTTCAGGTGGGAGATAAAGTTTGGTTGCACTTGCAGAATGAACGCCTTACGGGGCCCCATCAGAAGCTTCGTCCACTCCGCTATGGACCTTACACCATCACCAAGGATGTGGGTGATAATGCTTTTGAGCTCAACATTCTCCCCTTCCTTGGCTTGCATCCAATATTTAATGTGAACCTCCTTTGGCCATATTTTCCACCATTATTGGACACCTCAGAGATAGTAGAACAATAGACAACAATAGAGCTCAACCCTGACTGCATGGAACATGCATCCACTGATCAGATCGTGGACACACATGTCAAAACCACCCAACTATTTCAACTGGCTCATCTTGGCAATTTCTTAGTTGGACAATGTTTTTCTATCTTTCGAGTCTTGAATTTTCAGAGTTGTTTTGAGGCCCTAAACAACGTTTTTAGGGATCGCCACAATGAAACTCTAGATGGAGTCACAATTTGACGGGACAATGTGTAGTCCTCAGATAGACCTTTCCAACAGGCTATCGTGCGCCTAAAACGAAGATCGTATGCAAAAGTTACGACCCCATAAAGTTGATGTACCAACTTACCCCAACTGGGCCCACATGACTTTTGACACTTCATCTTCTAGGGTTAGGTTTTTGGATGTCTAGGGTTTTGGCATTCATGTTTATTGTAAAAAAGATTTCAGAGCGTCATTGTACTCATCTTCTTGCAAATAAGCGTAGTCATCACATCTCTTCTTAGAGATAAGTTGCCACCATTCTAGCCAGCTTGTTTCAATCTGCATTTTACAGTTTCAACATATTTCTTATTTAATAGAAGTCAAGTTTTATTGTATCTATGTTATTATCCACAGTGTCTCTATGTTAATATTATAAATCTGTGTTTTCATTTCGTTCCGCTCATAAATCCGGTTCAAAGAAGAAGAAGAAGAAAAATAAAAATAATTAGAATCACGATGATGATGATGATGAAGGGGAATTCATGGAATCGCAATGATGATGATGAAGAAGGGCAATTCATGGAATCAGGATGATGATGATGATGATGATGATGATGATGATGAAGGGCAATTCATGGAATCACGATGATGATGATGATGATGAAGAAGAACGCCCACTAAGATGGAATTGGTCTATCGGAGCTTAAGATGGTAAGTGATTACTTACAATTATTTACTTAAGAGGGTAAGTGATTACTTGCAATTATTTAAAATTTTATTTGGGGAAATGGAGTATTGTTTTATAAAATTACATTAATAATTTAGAAGTTATTTTTATTATTATTAAAAAATATAAATTAAATTAATTTAGGAGTTTTATTTATTATTAAAAAATATAAATTAAATAAAATGAAGTTTTTTGAAAATTAATTAATAAATAAAAATGTTTAAGTTAGTTATTTTTTTTTTAATTGAGTTAATTTTTTTTATTATTATTAAAAATGATTGGCTTAAATAATTAATCAAACTTTCATCATTAAACTTTACCCCTGTAAACTTGCGCCATTTTCCAACTATTTTTGAAAATTTAAATTTTCAAAAATAAATAACTCTATGAACTCTCTATATAAGTGAGAGCGCTTGTAAAATCGAAAATACAGTATTGAAGAAAGATTACGAAAACCGCGGTACGCCCATGGAAAGGAAGACGGGTAGATAAAAGCGTGGGCGCCGCGGTTTCACGTGAAACATTGAGCGCTCGTTGGGCGGGGTTATGCGATTTATGCGGTGAACAGCGCTTGGAAATGGTGATTGTTGGAACCTCTTTTTTATAAATTCAATCTCACAATAGCCAGCATWAATCTGCAAAGTATTTCAGAAAATTTTAAGCTCTTCTTAATCTTCATCTCTCTGCTTCAWCTGCGGTGTATCTCGGTAGTTTTCAGGAGGATCGAGTATATATATGTAATGGCRGATGTTGCATTGATCGTGGCTGAAGATTACCTCATCATCCGCGACAATGATACAAGAAATAGAACGAATGTTAATACAAGAGAAGKAAAGCCCGGGCATCCACGCTCTCAACTCACTGAAGGAATCCTCATTCAGATCAGACAATTAAAGATGAGAAGTGATGGTGTGCAAGGAGTAGCTATCCCTCTGAGCACGGAGATCCTGGAAGGAAGCTTCTCCCCCTAGAATTAAAGCGATGATGGGAAACCGGCCCCTTCTTTGAATGTACAGTCAACTTTATTCGTTGTTTATTGATAAGTATGAGGATCTGGTAACAAACTTACATTTCTTTTCAATTTTGTACAGTTCTTCTTTCTCTTTGTACAGTTATACTTGTAGGGTTTTATGTAACCCTTTCTAGTTATACATGTAGGGTTTTATGTAACCCTTTCTACAGTCAGTCATGGTATGTAACTTTTTCTAGTTATACTTGTAGGGTTTTATGTAACCCTTTTTACAGTCAGTCATGATACCTGGCACCCGTTATGAGACCTTGCGATTGGTATGGTGTGGGTAGCAATATGTTTCGTACATGGTATAATTTGGTATATTGGACAACAATATATGTCCTATTTATGCATCATTCACTGATTCTTCTTAAGATATGGCCGATCGACAAATGGCTGGAATTTGCCATGGGTTGTTGTTTAATTTACCAGATTTGAGGTCGAGGCTCCCTTGTATGCGTTATGGAAAAATTCACTTAAATTTACACAGCATAATAACCCAGAATAAGTTAAGCAAATAGATGTTCTTCCGAACATCTCAAATTCCAGAAGAAATAAGAAGATTTACATAGCGTTATAACCATTAGATTCAGGTCAAAATAAGTTAAGCAAATATATGTTATTCTGTTTCTTTTTCTTAAAATTTGTTTTTAATTTGGCCGAATTGGTAACTGGGCTACTTACTTGGGTGACATAACCTCTAGGCCTACCCCTGTACTCGCATGACATAACCTCCGAGCATATTCCTGCCCATCCACAGTACACATGGCTTTGCAAGGTTCGAACAGTGTACTCTATCATCCACTGATTTACATCTCAGGTAATTTTCTTAAGTTTTGTTGGAAGGATAAATTTAGTTGATTGTAATTAATTTATTTTTTTTAATATAAAGGTTTTAGTCTAAATGTTTTAGGTTTTGACTTTTTTTAGAGCATATTTTCTGTTTAATTTTGTTCAAAATACTGCAAAAATTTATTGGATCTGCATATTTGAGTGACTAAGTCTATATAAAATGTGGCAGGGGTTTTTCAGCCCACTAAATCCATTTATGCATTTAGAAATGTAATTTAAATAATAGAAAATTGTGATTCCATTCAAATTATATTATTAGATTTGGACTCTATAAAGTTTTTTTTAATTTTTTAAGTTATTTAAAAAAAATTAAACTACTTAAATTTAGAAAAATTAAACTACTTATTTATAGATATGAGAAAATTTCCACTCATGAAAAAGTGAAAATAAAATTTTATCCACTTATTAAATTTAGCAGGTTTTTGTAAAATTCAAATAATGTAACAGACCACTGCTGGAAACGTAGCAGTGGTTTAGTTGAAGCTTTTTACCACATTGTAAATTGACAAGTTTTTGGAAAATTCTGATAATGTAGCAGACCATTGCTTTAAACACAGCATTGGCTCAGTTGAACCTTTTTCCATAACAGTAAAAGGGCTCACTTCCCACATGACTGACCCATAAATTGCAGTAATTTTTGTTCTCATGAAAAATGGAAAATTCTAAGAGTACAGAGTAAAATGTTCTAAGTATGGGAAACAGAGTTCATTGCATTATAGTTAGCATATCTGACCGTCTAATGATGGAAGAGATATAAACACAAAGGTTTGGAGTTTGGATCATTGTTTTAGGATATCAACTGTCTTATGGGAGTGGTCTTTAAAAAATATTTTAATTTTAATTTGAAATGTTTTATAAAATTATTTAATATGAAATATAACTTTAGGTTTTATGGATTGGTTATGTGTTTAAATTTTATGGATTAGTTATGTGTTTATTTTGTTTTAAAAATTTAAAAATTATATATCATATTTTTCTTTTAAGTTTTTATTAACTTGGGTTTATATATTTCTTTTTCAAGTTCTTAAATTCTTATGCCAAGTGATTGTGGAATTGGGTTAAATAACAATAAGCAGAAACTATGAACCATATTTTACTTTGCAAGTGATTTTGGACTTGGATTTAAATAAACTACTTACCATATATATATTTTTTTCTCTCATGTCCTTACTCCAAACTCCAAGTGATTATAGGTATTATGCCAAGTGATTATAGGTTTGGATTCAAATAAGAATGAACATGAATGCTCAATACCCTTTACATTTATGCTCATTGGGAAAGAGCATTCAGAGCCATATTTTGGAACACAATCTCAAAAATTTAACCATATTTTGGAATATAATTTCAATATTTATTATGTGGGGCATTTGGATGGAGCCACATCACACATATTTGCAAGTACAAGTAATCTAGTCAAAAGATCCATGCAAAAATTGCAAAATAGATAATGGAAATGATCTCATATAAGACTAGTTGATAGAGGACTTGATCAAGATATCAAAAGATAAATTGAAGTTAAAATTTTGGGATATTTAGGTCACTTTTATTTTTTTGAGAATGCCTATGGATAGACACTACAACCTTTTTGTTGCATTGGATCCCACCTTAACCTCCCTTTATGAAATTGAATTTTGATGGAGTCTCCAAGGATAACTTGTGAAGAGATTAAATTGGAGGGGTTATAAGGAATTATGAGGTTTCCCAATAGTCAATGAGTTGTAGTCTAAAAAATAGGGCAATCAATGAACAATTATGTAGAAGTTTAAGCCTACTTAAACGTATCCTCATTGCTCAAAGCATGAACATCAAAGAGGGGGACTACCTATTGGAGATATTACACACACCTAGGATTTTTTTTTCCTAAGTTTCTTTGGCTATGTTGAGGGTCCCTTAGTCTGAGATATTCTCCTCTCATTGAGAATACTCTCCCCTAGACAAGGGTGTCACATACCCTCTAGTCAATCCTCAATTACGGCTCAGTTACTGCTCAGTTAGACTAGTTGAGTGAAGTGTTGCATGTCAACTTTGGTTTTATCACCAAGTGTTGCATGCTAAACTCGGGATCATCACCAGTAATGTGCCCTTGCATTGGGATCATTAGTAGTAAGGTAAATTCCACATGTGTGAGTGATCTTCTCTTCATTTCACTCTAGTTTGACTAGTTAGCTCACAACCACATGGCCAATTAACTAGGACTAGGTGGTAGTAGACTCCAGTGACTGTCAATGTGTGTCACATCTCTCTAAAACACTCTTAATGTGCATTAGTTGACCACTATGGCAAGTTAGTTGTGTGATATAGAGTATATCACTTGTATTGTATCATTTCTCTCATTCGGTTAATAGAAATTCTTTCATTCTTTCCTCCATTTTTTGTCTTCTCTTCACAACATTTGCAAGTTGTGTATGTTTGATTGTTAGCTAGATCTTTTGTGCAGGTATCTCAGAAAATCTACATGGTATCAGAGCCCACAAGCTGCTAGCAAGGATTGTCACCAACACTCTTTTGCAGGTATCGAAGACAGAACAAAGAAACAAGAAATATGAAATTTCCCGCATCTACAATTCTAACGCCATATAACTACTTCAACTAGAAGCCAATAATTACCCACATGCTCATGGGTAAAGGCTCGTATCAGATAACTATGGCCACAGAAATAGAACCCACTTCGGTAGTGGAAAAATCCAAATACTTCAATCGCATGGAAGGGGCTTACGGTCTCCTATGCAGGTCTATTTCTCCCGACCTATGGTTTCACATTGATGCATGAAAGACACCAAATGAGATCTGGACCACCTTGGATGGTCTCTTTGACAAGCAGGATGAAATGAGGGGCCATTTGTTCGAAGTAGAATTGAACTCCTTAGATTCGAAGAACTTTGACAATCTCCAATATTTCTTCACCAAATTTAAATCTCTCCTTCGTGAATTGAAAGGCCGTGGTATCGACAAATCCAAAGCAGAAAAACAATTGGTTCTTGCTATCATGGAAAAACTTGGAATATAATACAATGTATTTGTATCCACATTTCATTCTAACAGATTCACCACAAGAGCAACGTGGACCATGCCTTCATTGTCACAGCTCATTGAGGCTTTAACACAGGAGCAGGATAAGATCATTCATATGGGCATAATCAAGGGCCTAAAGGCACATGCACTTGTTGTGCATGACAACAACAACTCTCGAAATCCTAAATCCAAATAGAAAGGAAACCAAAGGGCGCATGCAGAGTAAAAGAAGGAAGGGCACTCCAAACCCTTCAATGATTCCTCTGGTTCCAAAGGTGGAAAAAGAAAGCAAGGGAAGAAGTGTTGTTACTACAATCATGGGAACCATCCAGAATTTGCATGCATGAAGAAGCATATTGATCATATGGCACAAACTTTTCAAAAGAAGAACCTTGGGGTTCACATTCCTGAAGCTTCCAAGAAGAAGTAAGAAGATCAAGCCCCTAAGAAAGGTCATTCTCATGCATTAGTAGTTATTCATTCTTCACCTAACACATGGATTGTAGATTTAGGTGATTCCCACCACATGGAAAACACAAAGGATATTCTATCTTTTGTAACTGCATGCATGGGGCCTCTTATCCTCATGGGGGATGAATCTCCAGTCGCGGTCACCGAAAAAGGGATAGTGGAACTAGATCATGGAATCTTTGAGAACGTACTATATGTTCCTCAACGTTCCATGAATCTTCTCTCGGTGTATCAGATTACACAATCAGGATCAGGAAAAAAGGTGGAGTTCACACCAGATTCCGTGTCCATATTTGACATGAAAGACAACTCCAAAATTGTTGTTGAGGAGGTAAATCATAAGTCTCGATTATACTCGCTGCCACTAAACCCATGATGCCTCTACATTGTTATATGGTTCAATCTTCAGAACCGTAGACCTATAAAGAGGTTGTAGGGAACCCCTTCTAGGAAGCAGCCATGCAAGAGGAGTACAAATCTCTCCTCGAGAACCAGACTTAGGATCTGGTTTCACTTCCTTTAGATAGGAAGCTTTTCAAATGTGGATGGGTCTACAGGAAAAAAAGGGTAGCGAACAGACAAGTGAGAAGACACTAGGAAAGATTGGTTGTGGAGGGATTTCGGCAGATACAAGAGATCGACTATGATGAAACCTTTGCTCCAGTAGCAAAGTTAGATTCTATTAGTTTGGCCCTTGCCATCGGAGCAACCAGGGGATGGAAAGTACATTAGATGGACGTGAATAATTCTTTTCTTCGCGGGGATCTTTCAGAGGAGATTTATATGGAACATATACCTGTATTCATACAAAATTCATTTTTAGTGTGCCGACTCAAAAATTTTCTCTATGGCCTCAAGAAGGCTCTTATATCATGGTATGCAAAGATGGACTCCTTATTTCTCTCCAACAATTTTGGTCACGGCTCAGAATCACATGAAGCAACAAGCAGACCATGGTCATTCAAAATGCCAATTTGTTGAAGGGGACTAGGTGTTTCTTCATCTGCAAACATATAAGAAAACTTCACTCAAATCTTAACAATGTTAGAAACTCACCCCCAAGTTTTACGGTCCTTGTACAATTCTTAAGAGACTAGGATCCATGGCCTACTAGTTAACTCTACCCTATCACTCAAAGCTCCATCCTCTTTTTCATGTTTCTTGACTCAAGAAAGTGATTGGAGCTAAGTGTCGGACTCAAACCCGCCTCCCTGAATTGGATGAAGAAGGCTCCATTTGGTTGTAGTCTCAAGCAATATTGGACCACCAAAAGTGTCATCTCCGTCAACGCACCATCAAGGGTGATTTAGTTTAGTGGAAGGATACACCACAAGAAGATGCGACATGAGAGTAAATTACCATTCTGCAACAATTTCCCCATCTCAATCCTTTAGGACAAGGTCATTTTTCAAGGGGGAGGGCATGTTAGGGACCTAACCTCCCTAACCCCTCATGTAGGTAGAATAATACATTTTATATGTAATAAAGGCTGACATTAGTAAATATGATCTAGATAACAATGTGAACAATTCTATTGTAAGAAGACTTAATATAAGATTTTGTTGAACCCGAAAGCTCACAGAGAAACAATTTTACAATAGAAAACAAGAGATCAATGGGAAACACATACAAGACACAAGTTTACATGGTAAAACCCTTTACAGGGAAACATCCACGGGAAAAGGTATCGATATTCTTATTGCTCGGCTCAATAACACAGATTACAATCGCTCGTTTGGGCTTACACTCTTTAGCCCTCCTTGGGGTTGACCACTATGCCATTTTTCGTCTAAAAGTTGTACATATTTATATCCTTCCTCCACAATTACATGAAATTCATTCATTGATTGTTGCACCATATAATTTTGGGTTAATTTGTTATATAGTTCAACAATATCCTATTTTAGGATGAATGAATCCCCTAATTTCTGGGAAGTTGTTGACATTGTTTCAATAGTTTCCACTTCTAGAAATATCTTCCTCTAGAATGTTATTGTGAAGATAGAGTTAGTGTAAATAGGAGTAGAAGGCATGATAAATTATTGTCTTGAGAATTATTGTAATAGAGTGATGCTCTGCTAGAGGTTTCCCCCTTGAAGAGGCAAGTGAACTTGGCTTTCTATCAATAAAGGTATCATTGTTGGTGTTATTGTTCTCTATATTTTGTTGTTTTGTTGGTGTTTTTCATAATATTTATGTTTTTGCTTATTATAATGCATCTGGTACCTTAAAGAAATGAGTGATACTTAGGGAAATGGAAAGTGCTTAGTGTGATTAGGATATAGATTGTGTTACTCAGTCTAAACAACTCAATAGTATGAGTCATCTTAGAAAATGGGCATACTTCTAAACAAGAACATGTTTCCCATGGTAACACGATGCAAGTGAGAAAACTTGAATGCTATGACATCCTATTCAATCGTCCTAAGGTAACCACAACTTCATGACATGCCAGGGGGTTATATCATCATGTGTAAACAAATATTACATGTGGAGTATCTATGGAGTGACTTGGACCACCAAGGTGTATTTGAGCATCTTAAGTAAGCACTTCATGGTTCATCAAGCATGAATCATGTCTCAATTGGAGGATGAAAGGAGTCGGTCTGGATATTACAAGAGATCCATGATAACTCATGCAAGAAAGTACATGATATTGTTGTAAGGGTACCCAAAGGTTGCTACCTTTGAGAGGGTAACATTTGGCTCCTACTCATAGAAATGAACTCCATGCAAGAGTGCATGAGAACTAAAGACTCTTTTCATACCGATGACCTACACACATTATAGAAACAACAAAGAACGCAAAATTTTGGGGTGAATATACTACCCCAGTTAGACAAAAATGAAAATGACTACTACATAAAATAAAAAATTTCACTAAATCAAATGCAAATGTATGCAAAATCAATATGCATCAGGAAAATTAGGCAAGTACAAGAAAGTAAACACAAATGAAAAATAACCTTGCATGAAAATAAAATACACTCTAATATACTACTTAAGGAGCTTATTCATGCCTACCCTACTACCTAACTAAAAGATGTGGCTTCTAGGTGAAATTAAATATCCAATGCAACCACTCAAGGAACTTATCAACAATTTGAGTTCTTCCCTTGTGTTTGGTTATCAACCAAAACATGGATATTTCAATCATCAGGTGGTTGTCAGGTAAAATCTTAACCATGTTTAAGTCCTAAAACTAAGCTAGGCCATATCTATCAAGAACATGGCCCAAACTACACCAAGGTTGATTCATACTTCCACAAAATTCCTCCATCCAAAGGTCAATATGGATAATATAAACATCATAGTCGTTCAAACTATTGACATCACTTGTCAAATCATTGAGGAAGAGAGGCTTATAAGGTGGCTCCAGTTGGGAATCATAATGTTGAATGCCAAAGTTTCCTTTAGTCAAAGGAAAAGAGGAAGAATATTCATGACTCAAAGGAAAATTAGAAAGATGAGGGTATTGATAGGTCAAAGGTAGGCTCTCCAAGGTAGGTCGTAAGGAATACTCTATATCCAAAATGGCCCTATCAAACTCAACCCTTTCACAAGGATGGGAACAATTCACTTCACATTCCCTAAGAATTGGACTAGTTGATCTTTCACCATGATCTTCTAAGTGCAATTCCATGTCATGTCCAAGTTTGTCAATCAAATATTTACCCTCATTCTCAGTGTCATAAACTGGATTTTCTTCAGAGTAAGAACATTCTACATCCCACTTAAATTTTTCAAGGTGGGAAAAGTCATCAAGGCAGGAGGGAACATGTATGGATATTTCTTCAAAGCTAACCCTCTCAGACTCACCTTCTTCATGAAATTTTTCTACAAGAGGATCTTTGTAAAGTTGGAGGTCAACATCACTCCCATGGTCTATATAATATACATGATCTCCTTCAAAGTAAACAAATTTTGTATTCTATTTAGGTATTTCACTATAGAACAGATCCTCAAGGCTTTCATTTTCATCATGGAATAAGGGAGAATCCATTGGTTCCTCTTCAAGTTTCACCCCTTCAATATAATCAAATGACGAATTAGTGAGCTCAATATCCTGACAAGGGTATCATTGATCATGTCCAAAACTTTAAGTTGATAAGAAAAAAAATTGGTCATTTTCACACTCAAAGTTCATGTCCACATCTTCTTCATGAGGTCGTTCTAAGGACTCTTCTACACATTCCTTCCTTCTTAAACTGTCAAAATATTCATCAAGAGGTCTCAAAGTCTGGGAAAAAGTACAAGTTACTATGTTATATTCATCCATAACTTCATCTTCAATTCCCTTCATCTCATTTTCCTGAATGGGTTCACATAGAAATTCTTCTACACTCATGTGTTCTTCATAGCCTTGGGTATATTCATGAGGTAATTCTTCTTCAATTTTTTCACCAAGTGGTTGGCTAAGAGATGATACTTCATCATGAGGTGGATCTTTCAATTGTTTTTGAAACATTCTTCTTAAGGGTCAAATACTCTTTCTTCTTGATTAAATCCAAGAGGGCATTATTCTCTTCAATATTAATGCTTATTTCAGCCCCTAATAGTATGAAGGATTCCTCGCCCTTTTTCCAAATAATATATCTATCACCCTTTTTCTTCATGAAAAAATTCAATCAGTTGTTAATAGCTTAGGAATTAATGCACATTCCCAATTCTCCACCCTTCTTTGGTGTCAAAACTATTGGAACAATGCAAGGACTTAAGCTTTTTCAAATCATCCCTTTGTCAAGTAATTCATGTACCTAGATATTTACTTCTTCACTCTTTGTGGGAATCATTCTATGAGGAGTATTATTAGGTATAATTTATCTTCGAATCAAATCAATAAAATGTGAAATGATTCTCATAGGAGGCATTCCCATTGGCATATCATTGGCAACAATCCGTGCAAACTCACCCAACAATTTTTGAATCTCTATTGGCATGTAACTCTTTTCCTCATCTTCTTGTACCTTCTTTGGAATTATGGAAAAACATGAATTTTCCTTCTTTTGTTCCTTCAAAAATTTATTTGGTTGAGCACAACATTACACAACCACTTCTACTACCACTACTTTCAATATCACTATTGTCCATTGTCATTATCTCAACTTCCACCGTTGACTCTATCCTATAACATTGTCCATCTTTATTTAATTCATATATATTTTCCATGCCATCATGGAGAACCTTTGTATCAAATAGCCACGGTCTCCCCAAGAACACATGACATGCATCCATCTCCACCACATCACATAATACTTGGTCACTAAAGTAGATGATCTGGAAACTCAACAAGAATTAATCCATCATAATGACTTTTTGACCCTTTTGTAGTCATGAAACCCATGTATTGGGAATCATGTATGCACTCCAATTTCGTCTTATCAATCACTTCTATGGATACAAAATTATTACTTTCACCATTTATAATCAAATTGCAACATTTACCCTGAACCTTGCATTTAGTTTTAAAAACCCTCTTCCTCTATTTAGGCTCCTTTGTAGCCTTGCTTCCAGGTTTGAGCAACACCCTTTTGAGCATGTTTCCACCTTGTTCATGTTGAAGTACTACAACATTGTCTCCCACAACAAATTCCTCATTTGCTTGTGTGACGTGATTTCTTGCTTCATTCCTTCTTCCCAGATTATGCTTCTCTGGACATTCAGATTCTTTGTGCCCTTCTACTCCACATTTGTAGAAAGTAATGGCATACTTACCCTTTCCTCTTCAAAACTCTCTACCTCTGCTAATGGGTTGTCTCCTTTGGTAACTTGATCACTTGACATTTCGGCTTCTCTTCTTTTTCTAGAGAGTCCTCTTACAACGTTTGCTCTTCCTCTTCCTCTAAGATTGTTTCCTTTGCAATTATGTTGCCACTTCCTATTCAACTTTTCCTTTATATTTAAAGAAATATAATATGAGTCATCCATGGTTCAAAAATAATGAGTACTCATATAATCTTGAATTTGGAAATTCAATCCATTCACATACCTCACTTCCCTTTGGTACTTCGGCTCTTTAAGTTTGAATTTGAGTGATAATTTGAAGAATCCTTCTATATACTCTTGGAAATATGTCTATTTTGATTCAAGTTCTCTACTTTTCTGCACAAACTTTGTTGGTAATCAATAGGCGATAAATTCTCCTTGATCTTACACACCATTTTCTTCCAGGGCTTTATCTTCTCCTATTGCTTGTCTATTCTATCTTTCTTCACAACATTACACTAGAGTACAACATGCCCTTTCAACTTCTTGTAAGTTTTCATAAATTTGTTGTAAGTTTTCTTCTATTAAGATTATTCTTTGAATGGGTTTGCATTCAATGCTTCATCATCGCTATTTCATTTTAAATTGGGATTCAAAGAAATTGATAATGGACTAATGACTAGTTTCTTTGATAGAAAAAATGCTTCCAAGAAGAACCACCACTTGACAATCCTTGAAGACATTGAAAGGAAAATGGAGAGAGCTCGGTGAAGCGTCTACACCTGTACCATTGGAAGGAGTGGAGACACTACATAATGTAGAGTTGGTGATCATAGTTACTTTAAAAAATGTTTTTTTATAGTCTCCATTATATAGAGATACCCATACAACCACTAGAACTAAGGCTCTTCTTCCTACATGGAATGAACTTTTCATTAAGATCAAGGATGATGATTACCCTACATCAATATCACACAACGACCCAACCATCTAAGAAATATATGACAAGGTTTTTTCGAATTCCCAACGTTCTCTGCTACTTATGGTTGCAGCAAGGGCTTCCATTTTTCCTTGCATCGAAGCACTGGAATGGATTATTAGCTATGCTGACTCTTAAAATTTCATAATTAACCATGAGCAAGGGAAGTGTGTGGGCGCATTTCTCCATATGTAAATTAACAAGTATTACAAACTGCTTGAGACAAACCTATTACTCAACAATGATTTCGTGGTATCATTTCATAGGCAACATTATGTGGTCAAGATAGTTGTCATTTGGTGGAAGAAAGTGATCTGGATTATGCTAAGAAAAAAATGAGATACAAACAAAAATATAGTAGAGAACACATAAATACAGTGAAACCCAACTTCTATTAATGAATAAGATAGAAAAACATTATAGAACACAAACTGATAGAATGGGGTAGCTTATCTCTGAAGATAAAGAGATGTTGCTTACACTTCATTCACAACAAGATTTACATCACACTCCATTGCATGCTTAAATGGCCTCTTTCACCTCAATTATATATGAGAGAGTGAGAGGAGAATAATTCCCATGATACATATGGGATACACCCATCCCAGTACTACTCTAGCCTAAGCACACTTAACTGCGGAGTTCTAATGGGATCTGGTGCATTAACACTATGTTGTATGAATGTATATAATACCACTAGGAAATTATTACATGATGTATGTAATTAAAAAATGGAGATGGCATTACATTACATTTCCCATCAAAAGGATGAATATCACAGTTTATCAAAACCATAGGCTTGAAAATGTTGATTCAATGGAAAAAGTGGATAGCCATCAAGATCCACCTGGATCATTCAGTGGAAAAGGTGGATGGACATCGATATCCACCTAGATCATTACTCCCCCCTTAGGAAGCAATGGTCCCCATTGCATTAAGTTCCCTCAAGAGATGGGAAATTTTTTGTTGAATATGAACCTTGGTGAGCCAATTACTTTGTTAAAGTAGTTGTCCTGCTTGTACTTGGTATTAGCATGTTGAATGATGTCATGAACCAGTTTTTGGAGGTGCTATATCTGTTAAACAAATTTGGTTGCATGATCTTCCTTGATCTGATCGTGGGAGGAATCTATCAGTGAATATGCAACAAGAAGAGATATATCAATGGGGGCTAATGGTTGTAACCCCATGCATGCCTAATAAGGGTCATGGCCAATAGAGCTATGTTGAACATATGGAAGACTCTCATTCTCTAGAAGGGAGAGTCTATAGATTGGACCATTAGGTAAGGGAGGATCGAGCACCAAGTTAATGAAATTCTTGACTTAGTAGTGCAGAGACACCCCTGTAGGTGAAAAACATATCTTTGTACTCCTCTACAATCTTGTCAACTTGCTTATGTTGTATAGAAATGTCTTGGGCCAAGGTTGTAGTGGTCGCATTGGCCTTATATTTACTATCTGAATGGATTGTGAAGAGGGAAAAATCTGTGATCTAAGAGATTACTTTGTGACATTGTTTTTCCAAGATCAATGAAGTGGCAATAGTTGGAGTTACCTCTGGTACCATATAGATATTACCTCCCAAAGTAACAATGACATTGTGGGGTCAAGACTTATAAATAACATGACATTTCCACATATATGGTTTTCCTAAAAGAACATCACAAACTTCAAGTGGAGAAACATCACACAATACCTCATCCTTGAAGGGATTGATGTTGGAGAACAAGTAGCACTGTCGGATGACACAAATGTCTCATGCCCAACTCAACCATACAATGTTGTATGGTTGGGGGTGTGTCATCATTGGTAGCTTCAATCTCTTGACAACCTCGTTTGAGATCAATTTCTTCTGAATCTTTTTTTCAATAGTTAAATGCAGTGGGGTACCCTTTACCCACATCTACAAGTGGAAGAGGCGCTCCCCCTCCTCAAACTCCTCTGGTTCTTCTGGTTGTATTGGTGTGGCTGTGATGGTAACAGTGGGTTCTACATCAATGATTTGTTTCCCTTTATTAAGCTATAAATCAAGCTCTCATTCTTTTTCTTTGAGCTCATCTACCAATGAATGTTTCAAGTGACATTCATCGGTGTCTCTCTAGGCGATTTTGTGGAACCCACACCACTTTCTGGTGTCTTTCTTAGACTTCTCGTTACCCTTATTTTCCTATATCTTGGACTAGGTCTCTTGAGGTTGGCCTTCCTTGCTCTATCCTTTGTTTTGTGAGTTAGGCTTTCCTTTGGCACATTTATGTTGTGGTGCATTTTCAAACCTGAACTCTTGCTTACTCTGTTTCTTAAATTTCTGCTCAATTTTGACTACATATCAATAAGAATTTCCTAGTGGGGAGATGTCTAATAAATCCATCTCTGTTTATATGTACCTGTGCAGACCATTGCGGTACTTCAAAACCAGGCACCACTTGGAGTATTTGATACCCATCTTTGAGCGCAAGGTATGAAAGATGTTAGTGTACTCTGGCACCATCTGGTCTCTTTTCTGATGCAGATTCATCCATCTCATGTGTTGGTCATCATAGTTTCCAACAGGGTAGAACGCCTCCTTGAGGGCATCTACAAAGGCTGCCCAAGTGGGTTCTCTCCCAAAAGTCATATATTCATTCACAGTGTATCTCTCCTAGTAACCTTCCCACCAAGACCTAACATGAGGAAGGTATTTAAGGAGTGCGAAGGTGATCATTTTGCTCTCGAAATTTTTTTGGACAGAGTAATAACCTTCTGGAAGATTCAACCATTTTTCTAGAGCATTTGCATCTATTTGGCCTTCAAATAAGGGGATATCAAAATTGACTTTTACCTTGAAGGGTGTCGCACCTTTGAAATGGTTTCTTGTTGAATATGCCTTGGCCTCCATTGGTAGTCATTGAAGGATTTGAGTGAAGTTTTCAATCATCTCATTCCTCTATCACACAAAGGATTCCTCGAGTAACATCTTGAAAGGATATCCTGCTCTGTCATCTCTATTTTATTCCACCATGGGCTTAGGTTGGCGAGAGTGGTTGTGCTCAAGAGAAACGAGCTCGAGACCCAACTCTCTATACCCTGACCTCATCAAGGACATGATCTGAGAAACGACAATGAACAAACCGCTATGATACCACTGATCTGGATGATACTGGGAAAAAAACAAGATACAAACGGATATATAGAAAAGAACACATAAATACAGTGAAACCCAACTTCTATTAATGAATTGGATAGAAAAACAGTGTAGAACACAAACTAGTAGAATGGGGTAGCTTATCTTTGAAGAGAAAGAGATGTTGGCTACACTTCATTCGCAACAAGCTTTACATCCCACTCCATTGCATGCTTAAAGGGCCTCATTCACCTCAATTATATATGCGAGACTAAGAGGAGAATAATTCCCATGATGCATGTAGGATAAATTGGTCTAAGTTTATAAAATTTCATAGGCATGTAAAACACTAGGACTTCCTAGGCGGTCACCCATCCCAATACTAATCTAACTCGAGCGCATTTAACTGTGGAGTTCTAATGGGATCTAGTGCATTAACGCTATGTTATATGTATGCACATAAGACCACTAGGAAATAATTGATGTCTTTAATTAACAAATGGAGATGGAATTACATTACATTCCCCATCAAAAGGGTTAATATCACGGTTTATTAAAACCATGGGATTGAAAATGTTGATTTGGTGGAAAAGGTGGATTCCCACTAAGATCCACCTGGATCAACAAGACATGAAATTCTTCATTCGGTCTTCATGGTGGTACATTGTGATAGGTCTAAGGGAACCCTATATGTATGTTACCATCATTATTGGGGTGCCATCATTACAAAACCTCTTAGTAACCGAATTAAATAGGATCAAAACCCTTTTCCATGTGAAGTGCCCTCATTTTACATGGCCTCTTACTTGTTATATGTTATGTGTTCCCAAAACATCTTCTCTAAGATGAATCTAAGTTGGGATATGTCAAAACCCCATGTTCATGTATATTTCATCATGTTGTGGGAAAATAAGTATAAGAAGTCTTACTATATGATATGTGACATGTTCTTGGCTCATATTTATTTCATAATATTTTTCCAAGAATTTCCAAGGTTATCAAAACAAGAAAATAAGATTATGTCGCATATCGAGAATTGGTATATTGAAAAGAAACATACATACATTAGAATTTTCGAAGCAACTGGCTCCCCTCACTTGTTACTTACATATGTCCATGGCAATATTTTCCCAGGGGAAATTTGTTACCAAAGCATTCTTCATGGGTTCAACGCTTCCTTGGTAGGACAGATATTACTTCATCAAGGACACTCCATGGGCCAGGTAGGACGGTTTAACTCATGTGGAATACAAATTTGATTATAGCAGGTACAGAAGGAATGACCCCAAGGGTTTGGTGCTCAAGAATGTTTAGAAGGTTGATTATCATTGGACTTACACCCATGAAAAATGGGAAGAAGTGGTATTTAATGAATATGCACAAAACATGGCTCGGGTTCTAGAAAGAAAAGATACTCCTCTCACGATATTCAAAACCATTTCTCTAGAAAAAAAAATAGATGTTATGATGCATAGTGTTACAATTGAGAGAGAGAGAGAGATAGAAGAAGGTAGGAAAGTAGAATAAATTCGGCTAAAGAGAGAGACTGAGCACCAGGCCATTGAAGAAGAGAAAAATAGGGCAGCCTGAGAATAGGAGCTTGACTAAAAGATCAAGGAAGAGTTGCATAGGAAACAATATGAGGAAACTACTCAACAAGAGCTTGAACAAAGAAGGATAAAAGTCGAAGCAAAAAAAAGAATAAAGTATTTGGAGGATAAAATAAAGAAAGAGGAGGAAGCAAAGGATAATAAATAATTGTTAAGACAACAAGAATTGCAGGAAAAGCAACATGAGGAAGAGAAATGAAACTTAGAGATGGAGGAAGGAAAAAATATTACAAAAAACTTACTGATCAACCAACATATCCTCGTCTTACATAAATCCCTCCTCATAATATAATGGATTTAACACAGGATGATAAGGAGGAGGTAGTAAAAAAAAATTCTCGATAGAGAATGAAGTTGATCTAGGTGTAGAAAAAACATCTTAGGATCCAAACACCAAAAGAGTAACTTAAGAATCAGTAGGAGAAGAAACCCATGAACCTTTAGAAGGGTCACCTCAATATCTTCATGCAATTGAGAGAGTTGATAAATAATAATAAATTGGCATAAACCCTTAGTTATAAAGGAAAGAAGACGCTAGAAAAACACCTAAGCTAGAAAAGAAACAAAGGGAGGCTACATCTGAAATGGTTGAGGCGACACAAATCCCTATTCAAACCAAAGATGAGAAGACAATTATACCATTAGTGGATCAAGTACAAATCAAAGACCAACAACAGACAAGTTCAATAGTAGAAAAGGAATGTGATCAACCATGCAAGTATTAGAGCACAGACATGGAGGTAGAGTCAGTTGAAAAACAAGCAAAAATGGTAGACAAAGCTAAGAGACTTGTCATGGAGCAATTTTATACCCCAGGCAGTTTCAAAAAAATCTTGTCCTGGGGATATAAACCAATTCCTGAACCATTGGATGAGGTTGTTGATGTGGAATCCATTTTGTACAATAGAAAGAGGAAATCTATTGCAAGGATAATGCAAAGGAATATGAATATGATAGTGGATAGTGCTTCGTCATTGACATTAGAGGAGACCATGTTTGATGAAAAAAAGGCACTGGTCAATGAATTGTTGGGGGTATGAGTGGCCATATCACATGCCACTATAGAAAATACTAGATTGGAAGAAAGAGAAGCTGACACAATGAGGAGAGATCTGGAATCTCTCAAGCATCAGGTAAAATACTATAAGGGCACTATTGAAGTTGTGTTGATCCTAAGTTAGTTAGAGATGAATTTGTGAAGAGGAATTCAAATTACTAGGAATAAACCTTGTTGTGTAGTGTGGCATATAAGGAAATTCCTAAATGGATAAAAAAGGTAGCTAGGATAGTGGACCAAATCGAGTATATCAGGGAAATCTAGAAGGTTATGGGTGGTGAAAATCACAATATTAGAATTTTGACAGATGATAGTATTGCAAGGATGCACAGAGATATGCAGTACTGGGTGTGTTTAGCCATCATGTAAAATATCAGAATGGAGGAATAGTGGGAATCTCGCCTCAAATCGTAGGAGAAGATCAATGAGGCCATGAGAAATCTCCAATTACCAAAGTCTAGTTCACCGAATGAATTTCAAAATTTAGTGGAGGTGATGTCCGAGTTTCAACAAAGCAATCGGAAAAATGAAGAAGATATAAAGGAAATCACTATATGGACACCAAATTCAAAGTGACTGATAGAATGGAGCCCTTGATTCAAAAGATAGGAAAGTACATGCAACGTTTTAGAGAGATGAGGGAAACCCTCGATTCTCCAATGGATCAACATCGGTTCCCATACATGAATATGTGAGAATTTGTTCACTCAATGGGAAAACTATGATAGAGAGCATGCAATTGATGAGTCACCTAGTTCACACAAGTCATATTAGCATGCAAATTTGTTTTATATATGCCAATTTTGCATGAATTAGAATTTACTATGTTCATTAAGAAAGTTTTACTAAATAGAGGGATTGACCAAGGAACAATGGTAGATGGATAGTAATGAAATTTTGAATTACTCAACTGGGCACTATTTTTGAAGCTTAATGTAATGTCTTCATTTTCTTAGGATTCATAAGGGAGAAATTACGCTAGCCTAATAAGTTCTCGTGGGCTAAGGAAAAAAATGACCAAGGAGACATGACTTACCTAGGGAAGACTTTATAAAGTTAAATTGGGAAA
Source organism: Picea engelmannii (assembly GCA_009831015.1). Classification (NCBI taxonomy): domain Eukaryota; kingdom Viridiplantae; phylum Streptophyta; class Pinopsida; order Pinales; family Pinaceae; genus Picea; species Picea engelmannii. The sequence continues at coordinate 297,271 of ML796380.1, forward strand.
GGGGGGACATGGGTCCTAGGCTAACGAAAATTCACTTTTAAATTATAAAAGTGAAGGAGCCACTAAAGTGACTTGATTAAAATAAAATAAATAAGTGAGCGGGAAAAGACTCATGTGAATATTAAAAGGGGAAAATGAGGAGTCTCTCCGCATTCTTGCATACACACATTTGAGAAAATTGATTTGAGATCTCTTGAGAAGAGATTTTAGGATTTTAGAAACCCTTGGCATTTTCTCTAGTTTCGGTGTTGAAACTATACACCCTAGTCAGATTTGAGGAAAATATCACTCCATATCTCGTCATTGAACTCCATTGCTAAGAAGACACTCATTTCCAGAAGTCAATATGAGGAGTTTGCTTGGATATTTATTTTTGTGGTGGATGAGATATTAATTGTAGGATCGATTTCTTGGTTCCCAGACTTAGTTATTTGGTGTCGAACTTATTATTTTTGAAGGAGGGTTTGAGAAGCCACTAAAGGGAAATTTCTTAGTGTGTAAGACTATCACAAAGAGGAGAGATAGAACCCATATTCTTGAGGACCGAGTTCTGTTGGTAGTAGCGCCCAGATTGAAGAACATTCTTCATAAGTAACTCAATATTGCTTCATGGTTCGAACCCATCCATATATTCTTCATTTTCTGAGTATGGTGCATCACTTCATAGACTGAGAACTCTATACTATACTGCTGAGTGTGTTGGGCATATTTTATAGTTGCGTGTGGCTTGAGGGAAGTTCATGGGACTTGCAAAGGAATGAAATAGTGCCCCAAAATCCTTGTTGTTGTTTTGGAAGTGTCTTGTGGCCAGTTGTGGAGTGCTCTACAAATTTAGACACCCCATACATTACCTATCAACAAACCCATAAGAGTATACAACCAGGTTCATAGTTTTTGTTGAGTTAATACATTGTTGTTTGTCCGTTGTACTATCTACATATATATTCCATCATATTAATTGATCTTGTGTCCTCTACATTTATGTTGTAATAAAATTATATAAAGTTGTGTCATTGAACCGAAGTTTGTATTTCAAGTGACTTTAGAGGAATTGGCAAGTATTATCTTGGTGGTATTTGGAGTCAAACTATTTTTCAAAAGTACTTTACTAAAATTGTGAACCAATATTCAGTTTCCTATTGTTTCTTTCAACCAAAATTCAAACAAAAACATAAAAAATAAAAAAAATAACAAAAGAAAATTAAGAAGGGATCTTACAGTGGTATCAGAGCATGGTCATTTGCAGCTATGTGGTTTGAGGGGCAGTTTGATTCATATTTATGAGATGAGAAGACGAGGAAAACATCACTTATAGGAGACATAGAGATAGAGCTTCAGAACCTCAACCAGAACATGAAGAAGTGGATGTGGGTGAAGGGGAATCACCTTCAGGATCAAATAAAGGAAAGGGGCACATGGGGGAAGAAGGAGACCCACAAATTGGAAACCCATTCCGGATGATGAATGATTTTTCCAAGGGTCAAAAGCTAATGATGGACTTATTGGGACAACCAGCAGTTAACACCATAGAGGGGCCATAAAAAAAATCAGAATAGTGAAAAGGGCTCTAACAACAAAGAAGGAAGTCATTCTCACACTACCATTCAGATCCACGCTCACTTGTACACCAATATGCCCAGACCCACCATGTCACAATTATTGAGTGGTGAGACAGCATCGGAGGGGCCAACAGAACATGATGACTCTTGTTTGACTTATTTGGAGGAGTATAGGAGGTTAGGGGATGCTTTTTAGGAAGCTATGTCTTTCACTAATTTTTTCCACTTGAAACAGTGAATCGACCTAGAGGAGCTAAAAGGACACCCAACTAGGAGCTTCAAAAGATACTGGAAAAAGTGACCATTCAAAATTTTGATGGATCCTCAAAATGTTCAGCAAGGACTTGGGTGCAGAAGCTGCATACATACTTCCAACTACATCATATGACAGAAGTTGAGGCCATTAAATTGGCTACTTTACACTTAGATGGTGAGGCCCGTGAATGGTGGTACCATGGGTTAGTGACACTAGGTCATTCAGGCATCACTTCATACCTCGATTTGACACAAAGGATCATTGATAAGAAAGACCCAGAGATCCATTTTCGAGAGCTGGCTTAGCTCAAGCAGACAAGTAGCCCATAGGAATTTATCTCTGAGTTATAGAGATTAGCAGAGATGGTGACATAAATATCTAAGGCACACTTGGTGATGTTGTTTGTTGAAGGGTTAACAGATCCATTACGTGGATGGGTGAAAGCCTATAAACCCACCACTTTGTAGGATACAATCATCCATACTAGGGACATGCATGATGTTGTTCCTAAGAGAAGGTTTCCTCCGAAACCCACCTTCCCAAAGAAGAGCAAGGAAACCAAACTATTTCATAGGAATTGAGTTGGGAAGCCCAAGCTGGATGAAGAAACAAGGAGGATGAAATTGTTCTTTAGTTGTCAGGAGCCGTGGGTACCAAGTCACAAGTGTGTCAGGAAAGACAATATCGATATGGATCATTATATTGAGGTCTATTCAAAGAGTCATAATGATGACGAGGAGGAGCATCAGGAACAAGAATAGATACACTAGACATCAGGTGAGGAGACATCATAGACTAGGGCTAAGGGTCTTGTTATGGCCTCCATGTCAGGACTTCATAGGTACCACACTTTCAGAGTTCGTGTTAGGGGCCTAACCCCTCATATAGGTAGAATAATATATTTCCATGTAATAAAGGTCAATATTAATAAGCCCTAGCAATAAGGAATAATAAGTCCAATGTAAGAAGACCTAATAGAAGCTTCCACTTCTAGACGAATCTTCCTCTAGATTGTTCTTTTGATAGATATATTTAGTATAAATAGGAGTCGAGGGTATGAGAAGTCTTTTCTGGGATATTATTGTAATAGAGCTCTGTTCTGTTGGAGTTTGCCCCCTCGAAGAGGCAAGTGAACATTGCTCTCAGTAATCAAAGTGCTCTTTCGGGTGTTATTTTGCTATCATTTTGGTATTATCGTGGTGTTGTTCTAGTTATATTGTTGTTCATCTACCATTTCTAGTTACTTATTTCTATTCTGCATACTTTTTATATTTGGAATATTACAAATGGTATCAGAGCACCTTCCTTGGCAAAAAATTATGGTTTTTTTTTTTTTAGGGTAGAGATGTATTCCGACGTATTTAAGCTACAGAGATCTATCGTTACGCGCATAAACCCACGGCCGAGGATCCATACACGTAGGAAATACAAGTGGTACTTAAGCGCACATCTTTTGGCCACCCTTGTAACCCCTGTTGGTACCCCTTCGAGTGGTAGCGCATCAAACAACAACTGTATATGGATCGGCCTAGATCTCTCGAAGCCCTCCATAGATAAACCGATCGGCCTCTTGACTGCTATAGTGCCCCCGAGATCAACACTCGGGAAGATACTCTATGATATCCGAGTAGTCGGGTAGTACAAATAAGGGTATGGTTTAGTCTCCTTAGTTGGTTCCCTGAGATATTGGGCATAGTACTGCTATTGGAACCCACACGTATATCAGAGAGATATAGCACTGGGAAAACCCTTGTTTGTACAACCCTTGAATACGCTAACCCCTGGGAAGGAAAAAAAAATAGAACCAACAAGATCTATTGTTGTGCTACATTTTCTTCTGCATTCTGGTTGCAAAAATTACTACACATTTCTTCTTGTTAAGCATTCGGGAATTTCTCCACCGCAGTATTCTACACATTTAATCCTTTTTGTTTCAGTGGAACCAACCCCTTCCCAGTTTCCCTATTTTTCTGCCTATCCCATTATATTTCCCTTCAAGCACTGATCGTCGTGGTACCTATCACTTCTAAGTCCCTTTTTTTGTGGTCCCACCAACCCATTTTTTTTCCTTACCTGCACTTCCCCTCTCCAAATAGCCACCACTCGCAACCAAGATCTCCAAACATTCATCAATCAAGCCCATGTTTCCATCAAACATCTCACATCTCAGATGGATTCCACCAATTCTCGCATTGACTCAAATGGAGCATTATTTTTCTCTGTATGGTATTACTGACGAGTTTCCCAAACTTCATTATGTTTTCCTCTATCTACATTCCGAACGCTGGAAATGGTGGCAATGGAGAAAAAATTCACGTCAGGGGTTTATTTCGTAGACCCAGTTTCTTGTTGAGCTCTATGCCCGCTTTGATACTGATACCCACTATCTAGGTCGTTTGACCAAGTTGAAACAGTTAGGAAGAGTGGAAGACTTCATCACTACTTTTGAACATTTGGCCTTTCGAATAGAGGTCATGTCAGATGCGTTCTTCCGTGAATTCTTTATTAGTGGTCTCAAGAATGAAATTCGATCCCAGGTTCTCATGACCCATCCTCCCACTTGGTTGGAAGATACTCAACGTGCTAAAGAGGCCCAACAAGTTGTTTTTTCCCAGAACAAAATACCCCTTTTTGTTCCTTGCCCTCGAACCGCTAATCCTAACCCTCCCGTTACTCCCCTCAAGGTCCAGAAACTAACTAGGGCTGAAATGGTTGAACGCCAATTGAAGGGTCTTTTCTATAGTTGTGATGAAAAATATTTTCCAGGGCACAAGTGTAAGGAACAAAAACTATTTATGGCCATCTCAAAAGATGTTCCTGAAGAGGATGTGACAGTTCCCCTTGTTGAAGAACCCTCCCTTCCTGATGCCACCCAAGAGCTTGCTGACCCACTTATTTCCTTGCATGTCGTCATTGGCTTCTCGCCCCCCCAAACGCTCAATCTCATTTGATACATTAAGCACATGAAGGTCATCATCCTTGTTGATAGTGGTAGCACCCACAATTTTATTCATCATCGCATTTCCCAGGAAACCAGTTTCTATATTCGTGTTGTCAATAATTTTCAAATCACGATAGCCAATGGTGGGTCCATGAAATGTGGTGGGTGGTGTGAAAATGTATGTCTTCAAATTGGACATTACCAACTGAAATCTCATATGTTTTCCATTGACATGAGAGGTTATGACATTGTTCTAGGTGTTGAATGGTTACACACTTTGGGTCCCATTCTTATGGATTTTAAGGAATTAACCATGCAATTACAACATGAAGGAAAAAGTATCAATTCCAAGGTCTCACAACTGGTTCTTCTGAGATCATTAGTTCCCATTGTATGGAAAATCTCCTCAATAAATGTCACTCTGGTATCATTGCTCAACTCCATTCTATTCAAGTCGTTTAGACACCCTCTGTGCATCCTGACCTCTAAGATATCCTTTCCAAACATCAAGTTGTTTTTTCCACCTCTCAGGGACTTACTCCTTCTCATGGTGTTCATGACCATTTCATTCCCATTGTTCCTAGAAGTCTTCCTCCGAATGTTCTCCCTTATCGCCACCCCTTTTCCAAAAAGAATGAAATTGAGAAAGTAATGTAGGAGTTTCTCCAAGCGGGTGTTATCCACCCCAGTACCATCCCTTATTCTTCCCCTGTGGTCATGGTACTTAAGAAAGAAGGTACTTGGTGCATGTGTATTGAATTTCATTCCATCAATAAGCTCACCATCAAGGACAAGTTTCTCATTCCTGTCATTGATGATCTATTGGATGAGATGAGTGGTGCTCAGTACTTCACTAAACTTGATATGCGTTCTAGCTACTACTAGATACATATGCAAGAAGCTAATATACCTAAGACTTCCTTTCGAACTCATGAGGGTCACTATGAGTTTTTGGTCATGCCCTTTGTCCTGTGTAATGCCCCCTCCACCTTCCAAAGCCTCATGAATCATGTCTTCCATCCTTTTCTCCGTCATTTTGTTGTAGTTTTCTTTGATGATATTCTCATCTATAGTAAAACTTGGCAATCTCATCTTTCCCATGTGGATCAAATTCTCCATCTACGCTCGCAACACCAACTTTTCCTCAAACAATCTAAATATGATTTTGGCACCTCAGAAGTTGAGTACTTTGGTCATCTTGTTGGCAAGGCTGGTGTCAAGGTGGATCTTAAAAAGATTGAAGCTATGCAAGATTGGCCTCACCCAAAGACTCTCAAAATATTGTGTGGATTTATGGGTTTAACAAGTTATTATCACAAGTTTGTTAATAATTATGAAAAGATTGTGGCACCCCTCACTGCTCTCCTTAAAAATAATTCTTTCACTTGGACTCCAACAACTGCTTAGGATTTTCAAACCTTGAAGATGGCCATGTGCACCACTCCAGTCCTGGCCCTTCCTGATTTCACAAAGACTTTTGTCATGGAATGTGATGCTTTTGGGAAAGGAATTGGCCCCATCCTTATGTAAGAGTGTTGGCCTTTGGCCTTTACCAACAAACAACTGTCAGACCGAAATTTTGGAAAATCAATCTATGAAAAGGAAATTTTGGCTATTTTGCATGATGTGGATCTTTACCGCCCATATCTATTGGGGAAACATTTCCAAATTAAGACAGATCATAAAAGTCTCAAGTATTTTCTGGAACAACGCCTTTCCTCCCCCTAGCAACAAAAATGGGTGACTAAGCTCTTTGGATATGATTATGAGATCATTTACAAAAAAGGAAAAGACAATGTGGTTGCTGATGCACTTTCCAAAAAATATGAAGATGAAGGGTCCCTTTTTTCTCTCTCCTTCATTGTACCATATTGGCTCCAAGCTATTCACCAGGAATGGCCACAAGATCCCAAACGTTCTCATCTGATACAACAATTGCAGTCCAATTCTCCAGTCTCCCTAGGGTACTCTTGGCTCAATGATGAGATTCGATACAAAGGTCATTTGTATTTAAGTACATAATCAAAACTTAAATCCACAGTACTTTCTGAGCTTCATGCTACACCCACAACTAGGCATTCAGGGTTTACCAAAACCTATGATCGGGTCAAACATTTTTTTTCTGGGATGGTATGAAACAGGGCGTTTGTAATTTTGTGGCTGAATCTGATATGTGTCAACGCAACAAGGGAGAAACAATCAAATCTCTTGACACACTACAACTGCTTCCGATTCCACCTACTCTTTGGCGGGATATCTCTATGGATTTTATTGTAGGATTACCTAAATCGGGCAATAAATAAGTCATCGTGTTGGTAGTTGATCCTCTTTCCAAGTATGCCCTTTTTGTGCTCTTCAACACCCATTTACAACATCCACTGTGGCTCAACTTTTCATGGATCAGGTCTTCAAGATTCATGGCATGCCACATTCTATTGTTTCTGATCGCGACCCAACTTTCACCAACAATTTATGGCAAGAGTTGTTCAAGCTCCAAGGCATCCAATTTCATCTCAACACAACTTATCATCCCCAAACTGATGGTCAAACTGAAGTGGTCAACAAGTGTTTGGAAACATATTTGAGGTGTTTTGCATCAGAAAGGCAAAGTCAGTGGGCTCATTGGTTACCACTGGCTAAATGGTGGTACAATACTTCTTACCATACAACTATCTGCATGAATCCTTTTGAAGCGGTCAATGGACAAAATCCACCTTCAGTTCTCTCATATTTTCCAGGTGTCTCGAAGGTCCAGGCAGTTGACCAAACGCTTACAGTTGGAGAGGCTATTCTTCGTACCCTCAAAGAGAATTTGTTCATGGCCCAGAATCGCATGAAGCAAAAAGTAGATCAAGGTCGCTTTGAACGTCAATTTGCAAAAGGGGATCATGTGTTTCTTTCACTGCAACCTTACAAGCAAAATTCCCTCAAGACTAACCATTGTCAGAAACTGGTGCCCAAATTTTATGTTTCTTATACAATTCTCAAGCATGTGGGATAGGTGGCCTATCAGTTAGCTTTTCCCATTCATTCTAAGCTCCATATTTGTTTTCATGTTTCTTGATTAAAGAAGGTGATTGGAACTAAGTGTCAAACTCAAACCAACCTTCCCGAGTTGGATGAAGAAGGCTCCATTTGGCTACAACCACAAGTAGTTTTGAACCGGCGTGAGCGTTGTCTACATCAATGAACCATCAAGGAAGTGTTAGTCCAGTGGAAAGATACAACTCTAGTAGATGCCACTTGGGAACCAACTACTATTCTGCAACAATTTCCTCATCTTAACCCTTGAGGACAAGGTTGTTTTGTAGGGGGCAGACATGTTAGGGACCTAACCCCTCACGTAGGTAGAATAATATATTTCCATGTAATAAAGGCCAATATTAATAAGGCCTAGCAATAAATAAGAATAAGTCCAATGTAAGAAGACCTAATAGAAGCTTCTTCTTCTAGAAGGATATTTTTCTAGATTGTTCTTTTGATAGACATATTTAGTATAAATAGGAGTCAAGGGTATGAGAAGTCTTGTCTGAGATATTATTGTAATAGAGCTATGCTCTGCTAGAGGTTTCCCCCTCGAAGAGGCAAGTGAACATTGCTCTTAGTAATCAAAATGCTCTTTCTGGTGTTATTTTGCTATCATTTTGGTATTATCATGGTGTTGTTATGGTTATATCTTTGTTCATCTGCCATTTCTAGTTATTTATTTATGTTCTACATACTTTCTATATTTGGAATATTACAGTCTGAGGAGTCCTGCAAAGGCACAAGGATACAATGTTGATTGATAGTGGGGCATCCCACAAATTTATAGATGTATATTTGGTGGATATGTGAGAGATTCTGATAGAGGAGTTTGAGGGATTCACAGTGATCATACCCGGTGGCTATCAAATGGAGTGCACTAGATGGATCCCTAAGTTGAAAATAACCATGGGGAAATATACCTTAACATATGATTTATTTTTGGTGGATGTGTCGGATACCAATGTGGTATTCAGAGTTCAGTGGCTATACTCCATTGGGAAATACACTACTGATCATAGTAATATGGAAATGGAATTCATGTGTCCAAATGGAAAAAGGTAGTCTTACGGGAAATGCATCAGTATCCACCTAAGATAGTGTCATCACACAGTATGGAGGCAGTGATGCAACATGGAGATATAGAATGGGAAGTTGAGTGCTACATTTTTTTATAGTGAGCCACTAGATCATCCTCGACAAGATCTAGACGATCTTCAGGTATTACTTCTTAAACATCAAACGATGTTTGGTGACATTCCTCCAAGTGTACCTATAGATAGAGGATTTGAGCATGTGATAGAATTAGAAGAAGGGATCCAAGCAGTCATAACCAACCCCTATATACATCCCAAAACTTACAAAGACAAGACTGAGAAAAATATCAAGGAGTTGCTCAAGATGTGTCACATTCGACCTAGTTCTAGTCCATTTGCTTCTTCGATAGTATTGGTAAAAAAAAAGGGATGGCACCTTGATAATGTGCATTGATTACCAAGCCCTTAACAAAAATATCATAAAGAACATGTACTCAATTCCAAGGATGGATGAGTTGAGGGGAGCAAAATATTTTTCCAAAATTGATCTTTGTACAGGGCATCACCAGATGAAGGTTCGGGAACAAGACATTCTGAATATCGCTTTTTGATTCCATTATGGGAATTATGAGTACCTAGTTATGATATTTGGGATAACCAACGCTCCTGCTACATTCCAGTCTTGCATAAATCACGTGTTCAATAAGTAGCTGCAAAAATTTTCATTGGTCTTCTTTGATGACATTCTTATTTATAGCAGGACTTGGGAGGAACATCTTAGGCATCTGGATGAAGTATTGGGGATTTTGGAGGAATTCCAACTCTACACAAAGGAGTATAAATGTGATTTTGGCATGAATGATATGCTTTATTTGGGGCATGTGATTAGAGAAAATGAGGTTTGGGTACACCAAGAAAATATCAGGGAAATTATCGAGTGACCCACCCCTAGGAATGTGACAAAAATGAAGAGCTTCCTAGGCCTTTGCACTTATTACAAGAAATTTGTTAAGGGGTTCTCACAGCTGACAACACCTCTTATAGATCTCACTAATAAAGGGGGTTTTAGTTGGTCGGATGAGGCACAAGGAAATTTGAGATGATGAAACAGGTGATGAGTTATTTTCTTGTACTATCCTTACCAGATTTCACTCATCCATTTGTGATTGACTGTGATGCGTACGAGATTGGGATAAGAGTCATGTTAATGCAAAACAACCATCCCATTTCTTTCGAGAGAGACAAAATTAAGGATTATGAGCGGCATTATTCGATATATGAAAAGGAAATGTTGGCCATTATGCATGCATTGGCCAAATTCAGACAACACTTGGCGGGGAACAGGTTTAAGGTGAAGACATATCACAATATCATATGGTTCCTCATGGAGGAGAAAGAATTGAGAAAGTGAAAGAAGAAGTGGATCAACAAGATTCAAGACTACAATTTTGAGACCGAGTATGTGAAGGGAAAGAACAATGTGGTAGCTAATTCCCTTTCCAGAATACCACCCACTCTTTCCCTCATGGAGATTTCAGCCGACTGGAAAGCTCTTATGTTGGTAGAATATTCCAAGAACCATTTTTTTTGCGAGATCCTTGAAAATTGGACACAAGATGATCAGTATAGAGTCGTTGATGACATCATTTATTACAAAGGCATGATCTACCTTTTACCAAAATCTGGAAAAAATTATGCATGGAACACACAATTCCCCATTGATAGGATACTTTGGATACTTGAAAACATATATAAAGATCCAAGAAAGATTTACATGGAACAACCTTAAGATAGATTTGTTGAGGTTCATAAGAGAATGCAACATCTTCCAACAAATTAAGGCAAATCACACTCACTTGGATGAACTACTTCAACCACTTCCCATTCCTGAATAAAAATGGGAAAGCATCTCTATGGATTTCATCACTGGGTTTCCCCAGGTACAAGAAAAGGATTGTATCTATGTGGTGGTTGACAGGCTCACAAAGTTTGCACACTTCTTCGCCATACCCTACCAGTATTCAACAACACAGGTAGCAAAGTTATTCTTCATAGAGGTATTATGATTACATGGGTTTCCAAAAACTATTTGCAGTGATAGGGATAGCAGGTTCATGGGCAGATTTTGGAAAGAGCTACTCAAACTGGTAGGAACATAGTTGAAAACGAGCACCAATTACCACCCTCAAACTGAGATAGTGAATAAGTGGTTGGAAGGTTATCTAAGGAATTATGTGTCGGGTCAACATAAAGATTCGATAAAATGGCTACACTTAGGGGAGGACTACTACAACACTACCTATCATACTTTGATTCGTATGACACCCTTCTAATCCTTATATGGATATGATGCACCTACATTTGTGGATCATATGTTTGGAGATATTCGGGTGCCTAAGGCTAAGGATTGGATTAAGGAGAGTCAAAATATTCTACGGACCCTGAAGGATAATTTGCAAACAAATCAGAATCAACAGAAGATCTATGCAGACAGGCACAAGGTGGAGCATAGTTTTCAAGTAGGAGACTTGGTATACCTACGCCTTAAGCCTTATAGGAAATCATCACTCAAAATGAAGGGGGGGGGAAATTAAAGCCTATATTTTATGGACCCTATAGAATCACGAGGAATATAGGTGAGATGCCATACGAGCTAGAGATTCAAGAGGGATGCAAAGTACATAATGTCTTCCATGTCTCATATTTCAAGAAGGCATTGGGGCAACATATCTTCATGTCTACAGAGTTACCACCCCTGTATGAAGAAGGGAAATTGACTCTGGTTTCAAAGGAAATTTTGGAGGTCAGGGGGCAGAAGTTGAGGAACAGGACTATCAAAGAGTGCATGGTTAAGGGGAAGGACATGTCTATTGAGAATGCTACTTGGGAAGGAGAACATGTGCTCCAACATACCAGATTGAAATTTTGTGTGGACAAGAAATCTTTGGCGAGGAGGATTGTAATGTGCCCATCCGCCTAGGAATCATAAGGGATAAATTCCACTAGCCTAAAAGTTCCCGTTGGATAAGGAAGACAATGCCCAAGGGGACATGACTTGCGTAGGGACGAATTTATAAAGTTAAATTGGAAAAAGGGGGACATGGATCCTAGGATAATGAAAATTCACTTTTAAATCATAAAAGTGAAGGAGCCACTAAAGTGACTTGAATAAAATAAAATAAATAAGTGAATGGGAAAAGACTCAAGTAAATATTAAAATGGGAAAATGAGGAGTCTCTCCTCATTCTTGCATACACACATTTGAGAAAATTGATTTGAGAGCTCTTGAGAAGAGAGTTTAGGGTTTTAGAAACCCTTGGCATTTTCTCTGGTTCCAATGTTGAAACTATACACCCTAGTCAGATATGAGGACAAGATCACTCTAGATATCGTCACTGAACTTCATTGCTAAGAAGATAATCATTTGTAGAAGTTGATATGAGGAGTTTGCTTGGATATTTCTTTTTGTGGTGGTTGAAATATTGACTGTAGGATCGATTTCTTGTTTCCCAGACTCAGTTCTTTGGTGTCAAACTTATTATTTCTGAAGGAGGGGTCGAACAACCACTAAAGGGCAATTTCTTGGTGTGTAAGATTGTCACAAAGAGGAGAGATAGCGCCCAAATTCTTGAGGGCTGAGTTTTGTTGGTAGTAGCACCCAGATTGGAGAACATTCTTTGTAAGTAACTCAATATTGTTGCCTGGGTCAAGCCCATCCAAATATTGATCATTTTCTGAGTGGGGCGCATCACTTCATAGACTAAGAACCATGTACGATATTGTTGAGTTTGTTGGGCATATTTTATAGTTGTGTGTGGCTTGAGGGAAGTTCGTGAGACTTGCAAAGGAATGAAATAGCACCCAAAACTCCTCTCTTTTTTTTGGAAGTTTCTCGTGGCTAGTTGTGGAGCTCTTTGCAAAGTTAGACAACCCAGAAATTACCTATCAGCAAACCCAAAAGAGAAACCATGTTCATAATTTTTTCCAAGTTAATACATTGTGCCTGTCTGTTGTACTATCTACATATATATTCCAACATATTAATTGGTTTTCTTTCCTCTACATTTATGTTGTAATAAAATTATATAAGGTTGTGTCATCAAACTAAAGTTTGTCTTTCAAATCACTTTAGAGGAATTGGAAAGTATTATCCTTGTGTTATTTGGAGTCAAATTGTTTGTCAAAAGCACTTTACTAAAATTGTGAACCAACATTCAGTTTCTTGTTGTTTGCTTCAACCAAAATTCAAACAAAAACATATAAAAAACAAAAGAAAATTAAGAAGGGATCTTACACTTAATTCAGAAGCTCGAAATGAGCCAATTTGTTTTTTACCAAATATGTGTGTGTTTATTCATTGTGGATTATTTTTCAACTAAGTAAATATTACAAGCATCTAGTAAGAATTTCAATATTGTTAAGTTATGCTATTTAGTTGAATAACTTTTTGCACACTTTTGGTGAATAATTATTTTATTTATTAGTTAATCTTCTTTTTTGTTACTTGGAATAGTGTATAATTACTTCTTGTTGTTCCACTTTATAAATTTATTATTTTATGCTATTAATTAGTTTACCGTTTCCTAGATGATATATGATGAGTAATATGTTATGAATAGAATTACTTCTTTAGGAATCTAAAGCCTTAGATAATTTTCATTGATTGTTTCCATATGTTATCATCAACACATATTTCTTCAAATTATTTCATTTACTTATTTTCTATAGTTGTCGAACCATTAACCCGAAGGATTATTCCATACCGAACAAGGAGGATTCTAATTAGGCATCATCATTGGGTTTAATACCTACTAATGAACATTGGAAATTCAACCCCCTCAACAGGTTGTTGAGTAATTTTTTTTGTATTTTCCTTCCTAACTTTACCTATAAGCTCACGTTTACAAATAAGTTACTTATGAAGTGACCTACTTTTATAAACTATGTGAGAATCACTTTTACAATGAAGTTACTTTATAAATTGAAGTTGCATGCAAAAACTAACTTAAAAAGGAACAATAAAATTACACTTTTACAATGAAATTACTTTATAAATTGAAGTTGCATGCAAAAACTAACTTAAAAAAGAAAAATAAGATTACGTTATAGCGATTCACTTTTATAATTTAAGTGAAGTGCACTTTACAATAAAGATGTATGATAACTTAAGGTTGCATGAACTTTTTCAAAAAACAACTTAATGAAAATAAAGACTTGAAGTCAAGACCTATTATTTAATAAAGTAACTTTTAACCAAGTGAGCTATTGAAAAATATATAGTGAATGTTATGAAAGAGGAGTTTTTTTTTTTAATTCTTTTCCTCGAAGTGTGCTCTTACTCCAAAAACCCTTGTTTTTGCTTGCAAACAAATTCAACACAAATGCACATAAAAGCGAGCGAAAAAAGAAAAAAAAAGTATTTGTAACTTAACAATATTGGGATTAGATCTCAGTTAGTTCACCTAGAAAATACTATTTTTCTCTCTATTTCTGATTTGTTGAGTTCATATAAATCGCAAAGAAAAGAGCATATAAACAAAAAAACCACTTTCCACTATGTTTATGATTTGTCGAGATTGCATAGAGAACATGGAAAAGAACATACATAGACTAAAAAGAATAGTAAACTGAGAATATAAATAGGAAAACCAAAATATTAACTAAGTAAAAAAAATTAAAATGTGTGATGAAACTTTATACCTCTGGATATGACAAGAAAAGGTCATAGGCCTCGTCAAATGAAAAACTTTTTGAGTGAAACAAAAAGTGTTTTCAATTGAAAGCAATGTTATTGACACAATGGAACAACCTTCTCATCCTAGAAATGCATAGAAATAATAAAACTCCAAAATATTTTGATGCATGTGGTCACACAAGTTCAGGATCTCGATCAACAATTAGAGTGGGTCTTCATACGAGCTATGATACCTTGTTAAAAAAAACATGGTATTTCCACACAATGGAAACACCTTAAACAACCACTCACACAAAAAGATCAAAGATTAGGACATTAATGCTAAAGAAAAACATTGTACACAAGAGTTTGTTACAATCGATCTTTAGAAAATGACCCTCCATGCTCTTTAAATGTAGATCATGGACCAATCAGATACTAAGTCATGTACAAATATATCTATTAGTATTGAGGAGAATATGAACCATCAAACCACTTTATGTCTAGGTCATACCGTGACCATATAATTACATAACTACAAATGCATACTAATGCATACTAAAGAGACACACTAAACAAATACACTAAAGAAACACACTTTACCTAAAGACACATTAGGCCAAGTTGATCTTAACTAACTCCTAAGGGTCTAAATATCCTAACATTTAATGTCATTCTAACCATTCTTATGCATTGAATACATTCAATAATTCAAAATACATTAGATGAATTAATATTATAGGTTGAAAAGAGTTTTTTATTCAATGAAATATGTCCTAGTAATCATCCTAGTTAAACCCTAAACCCTATATATGAGAAGATATCATGTACTTAAAGTAGTCATGCCAGAATTTGTGGCTCATGTATTTTGGCATGTATTGATTTCAACATTGGTATGCATTGATTTAATCATTGATTTGCCTTGAATTTGGCACTACAAGTGCATGGATTTTATCATTGGTTTCTATTGTTTTCAACATTTTTTTTTCTATTATTAGTTGGTAGAAAATTATTTTGGGGTTATGTTGATTGTGGGGTTTCAAACCCAGGGTTTGAAAGGCTTTACCAATAAATACCCCATTGGTGCCAACATGTTCAATATTATAGGATTTAATAAGGTCTCACTTGAGACACCATGAGAATCACAGAGACCATAGGTTTCATGCAAGTTGTGAAGGAACAATATAGATAGGAGACATCCAACTTAGAACTATGCTATCATATCACATTCACTCATAACATCTATGTGTCCACGTCCTAGAATAATACATAACATACATACATTTAGACCATAATACATAATATACAGAGACAAATATGCTTCATGCTTCATTCATTATCCTTAACATCATTTAGAGACATTTCAATACATATAGGGATGAAGCCTGCTTAGAACACATTCAGAGTGAAACAAAGACTAGTAATACGATGAGATCTCAATCTACTTTCTCTCTCATATTCACATAACATCTTTTAACATAACAAGAACTAATGAAATGTGTAATTGGAGCTCTAACTCATCTACAACTAACATAACAATTCACTCTTAGTGAACAAAAACCCAACCCTTACATATCTTCATGCATTATCCTTATCTCCCACAGAGTGTGGAAATCATAACACCTTACTAGCTTACCCACAATCTCAACCATGGCTAGTCGGGTTGTTACAAAAATAGTTAAAATGATTACTAAATATCTTCGAGGATTAGATCCCTGGTTGGAGCAAGTAGTAGATCCTTGGTTGGCGCAAGAGATAAAGCTTGGCGTT
The DNA here is from genome assembly GCA_009831015.1 of Picea engelmannii. Taxonomy (NCBI): domain Eukaryota; kingdom Viridiplantae; phylum Streptophyta; class Pinopsida; order Pinales; family Pinaceae; genus Picea; species Picea engelmannii. Next base: position 313,532 of record ML796380.1, read on the forward strand.
GCACAGTGCAGACTCTTGGGTGCAAACACAATGTTGAATTATGGCACATGTGTAGTATTTGCAGAAATTTAGGGTGCCTAAAATCCCCCAACAATGTTGGTTGGCTTGTCCTCGAGCTAATGAAGTTTCTTACAGTGTGACAGAGGTAATGGATGGCCCCATCGATATTAGATTGATGATGAATGTCTGGAACCATTGAGTCAAACTGGTGGAATTCTTCTAGAAGTTATTATCTAAGTACAATTTGTCAATCTTGGTTGGTGTGCTAGACACGTGTAGGATGAAAATCCTAGAGCGCAGATGGAGTCTTCGACCAATATGAAGGCGGGTTGCTACTTACATGAAAGCTAAAACTCAAGGGATGTATTGGTTATGCTCTATAGGGTAACACCCAATGTTATAGAAGATGTATTGGTTATACTCTATCTCTATAGGGTAACACCCTATATGAGTAACACTTTGACTTTGTCGCTCGACTGATAAGGTTCCCCTTGCTTGACAGTAGGAGGGCAAGGAGAGGGGAACCTTTTGAAAAAGTCTTACCTCTGAGCTAGGTTACCTCGGGCTTCCTCGGCAAGCTCTTAACTCTGAACTAGCTTACCTTGGGCTTCCCGACAAGCAATTCTTACATACCCATCCAAAGCTACTCACCTCAAACGTAAACAATCACTTATAAAGGTCATGGGGCCCCTCCACCTCCTCCCCTCGGGGGAGGGGCCCCTCTTCTTTCGTTCGGTTCAAATCGCATCGCCTCCAGGTACGTTAAGTGACTCGACCCAAAAAGGGCGAGGAACGAAGCACTTGGAATGTGTCAACAACCTCTAGAGTCTAAATGTGAAGTCTTCCTTCAGTCATCGGGGATCTCGACCTCTCTCTAGTCAATATCGGTTTGGACCTTTTGGGGATATTTTTCCTTCAACATGTCATCCAGAACCACATGTGTCATCCTGGCCAAGTCCTTCCTTTGGGACTTGGTTTTATCACCCTGGTAACCTCTAGGTCATCTTCTAGGATGATATTTCCAGTGTGCATGTCCTCCATCTTCTTCTTATCTCTCTCATGTTTGTTGATGGTGTTGAAGATGAGGATAACTACACACGATATGGGGGCATCCAGTAGCATTAGGATGCTTGAATCAGAAATGGGGTTGGTCCATGGTGGTGGGATCATTAGTCTCACCCCTTGGGCTTTAGAGTGACATTTGCATAAAATTCAAAGTGAAGTTCATGGAACTGTGTGGCGGCTCAACTGTTGTAGTTGGTGAACTATAGGTTGGGTCCCTTGCCTAAGAGACAATCCCAAATGTGTAACTCTCTTGGGAATTACACTATTGGTCTTTGGGATTCCTTTTTTTCTTTCAGTCGAGTGCATTCCTCTCACCTATTGGAAGTAGCCATCGTTCTGGGAAATCCTTGGTTACACTCAATTTTTGAAACTGCTCGCTACTCTAGTTGAACCCTTGTGTTGCCACTTTTATGCACTCTTCTCTCAAAAATCTATGTATGCAATGGTCTAACTCTTAGAAAAGTGATTGGTAGTTGTTCATGGGGGATATAGATAGCCATGTGGGTTATTTTTCCCACATGGCCACTTGTTTTGTCAGACCTACGATTTTCAACCAATTGTGATTATAACCCACTAGGTGTACCTATTATGATGATTGTTCCCAACCCCCATGTTGTCTCCTAACCTGTACTATACCATTGTACCATCTATATTCCCTTTATGATGTGTTCCCATAATCGTTCTCATCCCTCATTCCTTTGTGATCTATCAGAGCCTGATTGCTTGAACCTTAACTACTTCAAAACCCTATGTGTATAGTCGTTCACCCATGAGATCTAGTTGTCCTTCCTTGTGGTATGTACATTACTAATTACCTCACACAATTTGTCGAATCTTCAAAATATTTACAAGTAGCAACTCATCCTATATTTGAAATTACCAAACCATGTCCTATCCTACTACCCATTGCATAATTATATTTTCCTTTATACCTTCCTACCTAACTCCTAGTCTATGCTAACTCTAAAACTTTCTTCATTCATGGCACACTCGACCCATGTGGGCCATAACATGCCTACATCTGATTTTCATTGATCAGTCCTTTGAGGGGCTGAACCTACAACATTGTTAACTTTTTTGTGCTTGCTTATCTAATGTATGCTAGTCTAAAGGGTCCTAACCAACACATGTGAAGCTTTCTAGGGTGCTTGAGAAAATTGTCGTCATACAATAAGACTAAAGAAGCGGGTTGTAGAATCTTGTGACAAATGTTGTGGTCATGTCATGCCTTCTGTCTTTGATTCTAGACCAATTGGTCATGACCCATAATGATTCGGTCCTCTTTGAGTTCCAATATCTCATCCAACTGCTTCTGAATGGATTGGTCATCCAACAAATATGTCATGAGAGAAATTCGTAGACTTGGTACCACAAATTCTAAGGGAATCATGACCTACTTTCCATAGACCATCTTGAAAGGCGTATGCTTAGTCAATCATTTATATGTTTTTCTATATGCCCATAGTACTATTGGAATCCTTTGATCCTAGTCGTTGCATTGCACGTTACAAACCTTAGTCAACGCATGCTCAAATATCTTGTTAAATGGTTCAATTGTGTCATTGACCTGCAGGTGATATGGTGTAGTATTTTGATGATGGATCATGAATTTTTGAGTGATCATGTGGGTGGTGTCATTCAAAAAATGCACGCCTTGATCGCTCACTAACAATATTGGGCATCCAAACCTTGTGATCTCATTCTCAAAGATGACCCAGGTGGATTGATCAGACCCACGAAATAAATTTTCCATTTGTTGAACGGATCAAGCATAGTGACCAGTAAAAGTGGAAGTTCATCTCTTCTTGAAGGCTTCACGATCCACTCACACACGTCACAATGCTTACAATATTCCTTATCATCTTCAAAGACTAATGACGACCATAACCATTCACGTAACACTTTATGCACAATTTAGTTTCCAAAATTGTGTTCCCCTTCAATTCCTTCATGCTCCTTGTAGAGGACCATGTTGTTCTCATTTTCTAATACACACATGTGTAGGATCCCATATGCACCAAGATTGTATGAGTTCCATGCAATCTACTAGTAATCGACGCTCTAGGTCACCAATTGTTTGTGTTATATCTAAGTGTATCCCTCCGACAAGTGACCTGTCACTAGGTATTATTTTATCTCTGCTAGTTGATCTGGCACTGCTTCAATCCTAAAGAGTTTTTCATCAGGGAGCTCATCATCTAAAATACCACTACCTTCCCTTGACTCTATCCTCAAGAGATGGTCAGGTCCAACATTGTGTTTGACGAGCTTGAATACCACTTCAAAATCAAATTCTTGGAAGAGAGATATCCATTAGTATATCCTACCCCACAACACTAGCTTGTTGACCAAGTATTTCAACACTAAATGGTGAGTGAAAAACTTGAAGGGAGCATCGAGTAGGTAATTTCGAAACTTCTATAAGGCATAGAGAATCATTAATCCTCCATGCTCTTTGGTCATTTAATTCTTCTCAGAATATGATAGCTTCCTACTAGAAAAACAGATTGGATGTTCGATATTGTCTTCTCCGGGATACGCAAGCACTACACCAAGTGTGATCAAGGAAGCATCCACATGCACATGGAATATCTTGGTACAATATAAAAATGTCAGGATCGACACAATTACTAATCTCTCTTTCAGTGTGTCCAACACCTCCTGGCATTCGTGGGTCCAGACATACTTTGTATCTTTGTGCATTAACTTCTCCAATGGCACAACAACCTTTGCGTAACTTCGTATGAATCATCTATAGTAACCTATGTGTCCCAAATTTGTGCACATCTCTCTCACAGAGGTGGGGGCCTACATGTCCACTATTGTTGCAATCTTTGCTTGATCTACTAGCAATCTTCCTTGCATAGGACATGTCCTAGTAACATAACCAATGGTGTATACACGATGCACTTTTTCAATTTCAATGAGATCTGCAACTGCATGCATCTATCCAACATCAATTGTAGTGTCTTCATATGCTCCTTGAGTAGGATGAACACGATCTAATCATCTAATTATACCTCTAGAAACATATCCATAAATTCCTTAAAGGTTAAGACCATAATTTACAAAACACCGCAGGTGCATTCGTTAGGCCAAAGGGCATTACTGTGTATGCAAATGATCCCCACTCTATCAAAAACATTGTCTTGGCTCTATTTTATTATGTGATCTGCACCTGGTGGTAGCCTGAAAAGACATCTATGAATGAGCAAGCTTCACACCCATCCACATTCTCCAATACCTCATCTGTAAATGGTGTTGGAAAGGGATTGTGTACGCATATTGCATTTAACCTGTGCATGTATACACAAATTCTTAGATCTCATATCTTCTTTGGTTGCACCAGCATCAAGCTAATCCGATCTAAATCCTCCATGGGACAATGATCTTGACCTCTAGTTTTTTATCCAACTCTTTGCACATTTTTTCCCTGTAGTTCAGGTTTAGTCGATATGGTCTCTTCTTGATCAGCTTAGCATCAAGCTTCAATTGAATCTTCATATCTCTAAGGGATCATGCAATCCCCTTCATTTTGAAAAATACTTAGGAACATGTCTTCATATTATTTCTGTAAGTCTACCACTTGTGTCATTGTTTCCCAATCCCAGTAATCGCCAATTATATCCATATTAGGTGCTTATTTTATGCCTATATTATATTTCTTTGTTTTTACTGATCCCGTATAGTCTAGTGCAGTGAAACTCAAGGCCTTTCCCTGAACTATGCGCTCACCCATTGTTTCATTGATATGTATTCCTTGGGGGTCCTCTTCCTATACATTATCATTTTTAACCTTCCAATATTATACTGAGTGCTTCATTTTTTTCATTGGCTTATGGTATGCGCAAACCACGTTCTAGGTAGTGTCTTTGGGCTGTCCATGGAAGATAAATTTGAACGTTGCATAGAATTGACTACTCATTTCTTCCTAGATGTGCCGGCTTCTAGGTACCATATACATTGTATAGATGAATGCATAAACCCATTGTGTGTTAAGAATCTTCTTGGTTTTCCAATGCCTCTCACAGAAACAAATACGTTCCTGAGGATATTCGTTACCTTTGTACAAATTCATTAATTAAAATTCAATCATGGGATGGAACCTTAATTTGATACACTCCACCACCTATGCCCATTCATGTATATCTGTGTGATGCGTCATCCACCAGTGCATAGGTGTTACTTTTACTATTGAATCCATGGCCTTAATCCTTTGGTTCTCATGAACACTCCTCCATTTATGCTAGGAATGTATCTACCATGTCCATCCCATCAAACCTTGGTAGGTCACACAAATTTGATTTGATCTAATGCAATGATTGGTTGATTCGTGTCCATCTCCTAGTGGATACCTAATATAGCTTATTATGCCATATTTCCATTGCATACTCCGAATCTGTCATAGGAACGAACACTTCTTCAACTCGACTCACCATCAACTGTAGGATTCACATAGTCTTCCTTGTGACCTGTGATGTTTTGTATATTCTCTATGATTGAGCTTTGTGCCTCTTTATTCACATCTCAATGTATTTTTTTCCCTCATTTAGATCAAATGATGCAATAACACGCAAGGTTTATGTCTCAAAGGACACTTGTCTTTGCTTCAAATTTAGCACAACATTATCATCAGATGCCCAATCAATGCAAAATAGAGTTGAATAATCCATAATCTTGATCACTTCAAAGTCCACTTTAGTTTTTACCCCATTAATATTCACTTCCACTTGCTCCTTCCTACCAATGGGATAAATTTTGTATTGGTTGGCAAGCCTGAGTTGAATGGGGGACCATACCAACTTTGGTTTACCTATGAATTCCCATGATTTCTTCGACAATATGTTCATGTCAAATCCCAGGTCCAAAATGACACCGTTCATATCGTATCTTCCTAGCTCAGCTATTGTCTTGAATTACCTCCCCGTGCACTTCCATTTGCTTACATGACACACATCTCATTCTGCTGACGGGGAAAAAATAGCCACATCAGTCTCCCCTTTCTCCATACATCTTGTCAACATGTGGGATAATTTATTTGCATCTATAGGATCACCCAACACCTTAAGACAACAACACAAGAAGTCACTTACTTAGTTTTTTGATTTAGCCTCGGGGTAAGTGTTGCACTATGTTTCCTCTCATGCGTGTGTCGTAACTCTTCGCACACACGAACCTATTCTATTTCCTTCTGCATTGTATGTTTCAGTTCTTCACACATGCAGGCCTCTTCCAACACCCTATGTTCCATGCATTGCAATTCATCTCATGTTTTTTCCTCTTCCAACACCCTCTGCGTGTCACACAAGAACTACTTTTTCTATGTGACATCAAACTTAGGAGGTGCTTGCGTTTATTTTTAAATCTTTCCTTCTATATTCTTCCCTGAACTTTCTCCTTGTTCTAGGTCGATTCCTGTACGGATTGCTCCTTGGGTTACCACTCGTACATCAACTTCTTCTTTTGGCTTATGATATTCACGCAACTCAACAATCACCGTGTCGTTGTGCCCCTTATTTTCTTCCCATTTGGCCAATGACTCTAGGAAATCCTCTATGACATAGTCTGCGATGTGGAAATATCCACAAAGTGCATGTAGCTTGGAAAATAATTGAGAAAAGTGCCCTATCTCATCACAGCTAAAATAAGTAGGTGGGCTTCCTCATCCACCAACATATCCTCTTCCTCTTACATATCCTCTTCTTTGGTCTCCTTGGTAGCCTCCTCTATCGATGCCTCCACAATCTCCAATCTTATTTTCTTCTTAGACTTAGTAAGCATCTGCAGTGTGCTCCTTCATTAGCTACAACAACTAGTAGTTGTTCACATAATGGCCCATGGATTTGAAAAACTCACAAAATGGAGTGTGTGTGGTTTTTTGATACTTCTGTAGTGTTTGAAAATGGGGAGGTATATGACCCCATTGTCTACATATCTCATACCATTCAATTTGTGGTCTTTTCGGAAATGGATTCAACACACCTGTCACTATGTAACTTCCTAGTGTAGAACACTCATTTCTATGGTTACCTTCTATGTGGCACAAGGTACACTAGAAATTATCACACACCAACTTAGCATTCATTATATCTTGTATTTGTATGGTGAGGTTCATGAGTTGAGATTGTACATGCGCAAGCCCCGTCGACATCTTGCCACCTCCTGGCAGAGACTCTAATTGCATTTCAATTTCTACGACCTCTTCCTGGGTCGTTATATTCTGTTGGGTGAGTGGGACATGAATGTGTGGTAGGAGTCCAACAATAAACCATTCTCTATGATAGACATATTGGATCTAAAATGTCATTCTTTCCAATAGAATCTTGAACCGTTGTTCATAATACTAAATGATTTATCTATCTTAGATTCAGCCATAGCCATGACTTCAAAATGAAAAATTGAAAAGAGTTCTTCCTTGAGGACCAGGCTCGCCAATTATGCCATACACTATCTTGGCATGTATATTTTTTAACATACTGATTAAACAAACAAGCTACATGAAAATACATAGAAATAATAGAATAACAAAATCACTAGTGTGCATGCCCAAGTTAGGCATCTCCTAACCAATGTTTGTTTGCTTTTGTTTCCTTTGGAGCTCTATGTTCCTTAACATATGAAATTGCAACTTGAAGACTATTTTTTCTATCTATTCCTATATTAGAAATATGTTAGAGTTACTTTAAGGTGCATGTGGATTCTGCTAAAGGAGGGGAGTCTACAATTATGAATACTTAACCATGTTTGCTAGAATATTAAGGTGGGCTACAATTCACTTCACTAGATACTTTGGGGAATCGAGTTTCTCATAAATATCCAAATTTTTATGGTGCTAAACGCCCATGAATGTATCAACTTCCTTTTGCCAATCCCTTAGGTCAACCACATGTTTTGTTGTGATATTGGGATAGTTGTTTTAGGCTTCAATTTTCTTCTAAGTCTTCTTCTCAACTCTATTTGCCACTTCTCCCATCTAATAATGCTCCATTATGATGATTCCAAATTGGGCTTCAATGGCATCCCTAATGCACCACTTTAGACCTTTTTTTAATTCACCCAACTCACAAAAAACACAACACCAAACTTTGCAGTGACAATGTGTCATTTGGGCCTCAACATAATTGTCTTAGACTGAAAACTGTGACAACAAAAGAACAAATTTAATACATCTAGGGTTGGGGATAGGGGGTGCTTCCTTTTTTGTTGAATGGGTGCTAAATACGTAAGAAAATCATATAACACTAGAGCCAAGGAGAGCCATGACCTCGATAATAATGAGAACCTTAAGCCAGACCCTTGTGATTAAACCACATCTCTTTGTAGACTAGATCTACATGCTCCTCATAACAATTTTCACAAATGAATGGACGGAAGTAATGAAGGAGTACCACCTCATCTCATCAAGTTATTTTTTCACCTTTGAATTTCTTGACAACTATGGGGAATTAATCTCCCATTAATTCCAAGAAACATTATGGGGGGAGTTGAAAATGACTTGCCCAAAAATTTTACAACAACACAAGCTAAGGGTCAAGCCCAAGTTGGCTTGTGCATTTTTAGTTGAATTTTGGTGCCTCAAGAGGTGATAGAACTTTAGCTTATCAAATCCTTTCACTTCTTGTACAATTTGGCACACTAGATTATATGGATTGGGTCTTTTAGGGATGGAATCATTTATAATTTCTCTAAGAATGACCATGGAGTCTCCCATAACTGACGCCTCCTAGACTCAGTAGGACTTAAGGAGCAAGAGGCCATTGAATAATGTTAGTGCCAAGTAAAATTTATCGTTTTTCATGATCCCAACTTCCTAGGAAAATTTTACTTCTTGATCTCCCTCGGAGTTAATGATGACTCCCCCTGCACTTGCCACACCTAATGTAGAAGTATTCAATGTTATAATTAACATACAATACCATTTTTTACATGTTTCTTTCTTTCATAAACTGAATCTTTGGAGCTTATAATATGGACATTTGAAATGAAACGAAATTTGTTTAATTCAATGTTAAGACAACCATACTAGAACATATTGAACCCACCCATCGAACTGGTTTTATAGTGTTTATGGGTGAAACCAATCCATCAAACTAGAAATTAATAGTTCTATACATGACTAATATTTCCAGTATGAATGACCAATTTTGTACAGTTATATACAAGTGCACATGTGCCAAACAGGTTCACTTAAAAATTGAAAAAAATATAAAATGAAAACCTAAATCTCTAAACATAATTTTAAACACTTACATGTGTTGTGAATGAGAATTAACCTTTACATATTCATGTCTAATGGTTTGGATTCATGTAGATCCACATGAATATGTTTTTTAAATAAAAATTTGAATATTTTGTTTATGTTTTGGTCGTCTAGATTTTTTTTTTCAATTATTTATTGATTCTAGTCTAGTTCTGGGTTTTGGGGTCAATTGGTTTGGTAACCAATCCTATCTTGATAACACTATTTTGGTTTTCCTTGAGTACACATTTAGAGGGATTCTTGTATATGTATGTATAAAATATTTAGATTATAGATAATACAAAGGATTAAATAAACTATAAAGGATAAATATTTGCTTATATCTACAATGTCCTCACTATGGCAAACATGACCATGGAACAAGAATATCCCTAACTTGGGTTTCTTTCATACTTTTTACATAAGTATACCAAAAAATTCAAGTGATTAAGTTGTAAATAACCTCCGAACTTGAATGGATATTTTAAGTGCATTATTATAAGTTAGAATCTAAAAATTAAAAGATAAAAATGTTATTGTTGTCTCTCTCCATTAGAGTGCGGAATACTCGACGTGTAAAACTAAATAGAAGAAGAAAAATATTTAGAAACAAAGCATAAGAAATATTGATCTTGTCAATTGCATCTATCTTGGGTGGTTAAGATGATAAATTGTTATCATCCTAACCTAGTTTCAAATCTCTCTTGTGACATGTTTGCTTCTTGCAGGACGATTGAGGTTGGCAAGATAATTTCAATATCACTCTTTCTTAAGTGCTCCAAGGTGGGATGGGATGTTTCCAAACACTTTAATCTCTAGGGGTTAACTCAACTGCTCTTCATTAATGTTGTTGGGCATTTGGTTAGTTTCATGCTAGTAGGTGCTCAGTTCAAATCCACCTAGGTTAGCATAGTAATATATGTTGACAAGTTTACTAGGGATGCCATTCACTAATGCGGGGAAGCATCACTTGGGTTTCCCCATGAAATTTTCCTTGGAATTTTTTTTTTTTCAATCCTTTCCTTTTACCAACATATTCATAAAACTCTAGGATACTCTCTAGGTATTAGCGATGTCACCCCCAAAATCCCAAAAAGAGATAAGAAGGTTACCTATCAAACATAAGGCTAGAACACAATTATTTATGTAAGCCTATCAAATAATTCCCTATGAATAAAAAAAAAATATACTACAAATATGGTGTATTCTCTAAGGTTAATATCAATCCAACTTTCAATAAGAAAACAAAATCCATCATCTGAGGAAATGAGCACTTCGAGGGATTGATTAAAACTATTGCAACATTGAGCTAATAAAAAATACATTATTATAGAACAATTAATTAAGATAAAAAAAATGAATGAATGAAATCAATGGGAGGAAATTATATAACTCAAATCATTTCTTCAAGAGAGTTTGTAGAGCCTTCACTATGTCATTCTCTATTATATCATATCCATTTTCCATTTACGAGAATCAAACAGAAAGAAAAACATAAGTATGTTAATAAACCCTGAACCTAAAAAACCATATGGGAAAAATATATATTCACCACTCATACAATTTTGATAAGTCATTAATCCTAGTGGGTGATTGGGTAACCTATTGAATAGTTGAGTGTTAAATTCCATGTCAATGGTCATCTCTAAGAATGAGAGAACACTTGTTTTCACCACAAATTGCGAGAGTACTATGTTCTAAGTTGTTATTATATGATCCATATATGATATATTTGTTATAGCACCAAGTTTAATAGTTTCCTTCAATGTTGGGTGTGATTTGCAAATATATAAGGTGCATTTATTAAAAAAACAATGCAAAATGATCCCATGCAATGGTTGTCAATAACAATACATTGTAAGGGTTGGTAGGAGTGGATGGGAGTCTTCATGATCCTACGAGGAACGAGATGGTTCACTATGCTTGAGGATTTGGGAAAGGGTCTAACAATATAGCTTAGGCATATTCCTTATGGTGTGGACTAAATATAGACAAATCATGAGGAATTAAAGCTCTGACAGTTTTCAGAGATTCAATGCTCATCATACGAGCTATAAAATTTAACTCAAAATTAGGGGGGCACCAATTACAAAATGTGGTGGCTCAAATCAATCACCTTGTTCTTCACTTCAACAACATCTCCATTTATCACATTTGGAGGACATTGAACGAGGAAGCCCATGCATGGGCCAAAAATGCAAAAACATTGCATTTGGGCATATGGTTAAAAACGGGGGAGTATCTCACTCTCCCCCTCCCTTAACTTATTAGTGATCAGTGACTTCAATTTGGATATGTGTGTGTATGATGGACATTTGGCATGGAAGATCATATGGGAGTGTATGGTCTTAAGAGTGTGGAGGTTCAACAAGCACATGTGAACTTGTCAGCATTTATTTGCAGTGATTGAAAAGGTGGGTGATATATCAAAGTTGGAGGATTTGAGGGGGTGCATTTGGGATTTACTATTTTTCAAATTATGGTCGACTCCTCTTCCCTATGGCCTAATTGAGTGAGGATATAGAGAGTGACATTTCCCTTGTGGACATGTGGTGGAGGTCTCTTCCTGAGTTTATTGAGACCAAGGAAGGTTTTCTATGGAGGATCTGATGTGTTGTAAAGGTAGCTAAGAGTAATGGGTTCTATGCATCTGTATGGCATCTAAAAGTGTCTTTGCTCAGGTGTCAGGAGGGAGTTTAGGTAGTTTGGAGGCATGCACCAGGTAGGATTCTAGGTTTGTCAGTTGTTTTGGAGGTGAATATTCCCTCTGTATTTGACATAGAAGTGGGGAAAGAAATGACTCGCAAATATTCTTGAGATATCAAACGAATTCTAAGCAGGCATGAGGAAATTGGGAAAGTGAACAAACATGTTATTCTATCCCTTACAATGAAATTTGTTGAGATGGATCAAATGAGAAAGTCCCATTATGAAAATGTGTCAAGTCTCCTCCTCAGTTTCAGGAGTCATCTGGACTATGTTGAGGTAGAGTGTGATAGGCTGAGGTCTATGTTTATAGCTCAACGAGTGGACAATTTGTATTTGGCATTAAATAACAATGACACTGAAAGCTTTGTGCATGGATGGGAGGCAAAGGCAGAAAATGGTTATCAAGGCCCCATGGAAATTGAAGATGGAGACAACCAACAAGTTGCAGAGGAGCCAAAATACCAGAACAATGCCAAAGGTTAAATAGTATGAATGTATTTTCATGTTATATGCATTTTAGGACAATTTATTCAACAACCTACCTGCAAAAATACTTGGAATGATGGGTGAGTAGTCATATTTTTGTATGTATTTAGCAATAGAGAATTATGTAGTATTGAAAAACTCCTGGAGGAATTTTGGACTAGTCGTTGCACTAACACAACATGTTTTATATTTATATAATGAAAAAAATATTTAGCTTGGGTTAAAAAAAATAACAATACATTGTAAATTCATTTGGTGCATTAATTCCAACAATGGTACATTGCAAACAGATTTGGTGCATTGAATTCAACAATGCTACACTACAAAATGATTCGGTGCATTGCATTGATTTGAACAATGGTATACAGAAAAACAATATATTACATTGATTTCAACAACAATACAATGAAATATGTTCCACTACATTGATTTTAGCAACGATTTAGTGAAAAACAATTTGATGCATTGGTTTCAATAAGGATGCAATGCAAAATGCTCTAGTGCATTGATTTTAACAACAATATAGTGCAAAATAATTTGATTTATTGATTTTACAATGCAAACAATCTAGTAGCACACATCTCCAATGCCCATTTTTGCATGTTTTATTTATTTCACCAACTCAACTTTGGAGTTTGTATTGTGGAAATAAGAAACAAACAAAGTTGTAAGGCAATGTGATTTTCTTTTTAAATCCCAGAGTACACATTTAGATGGATCCCTATAGATGCATGCAAACAATATTTAGAATAGAATTGAACTTGTGACTTTGAAAGTTAAAGCAAAGTCTTAAATGGAGTGTGCTAACCAACTAAGCCAACACCTCACTCTAAAAGTGAAGTGTCAGCTTAGCCTTATAGTACCAGGTCCCAGAGCCCCCAAGTGTTGCACAACAACCAATACACACACATACCCAGAAACAACGACCTAGTCAAGCCGACCTCCCCCAAGAATTGAATTTGTGACTTTGAAAGTTAAAGCAAAGCCTTAAAGGCAATACACTAATCAACTAAGCTAAAACCTCACTCTAAAAGTGAAGTGTTGGCTTATCCTTATAGTACCAGGGCATAGATCCCCTAATTTCCACACAAAAACCAGTACACACCCACCCATAAACAACAACCTAGTCAGGCCAACCTCCCTCGAGAATTGAACTTGTGACTTTGAAAGTTAAAACAAAGATTTAAAGGTGGCACACTAAATAACTAAGCCAACAACTCACTCTAAAAGTGAAGTGTTGGCTTAGATATATAGTACCAAGTCCTAGATCCCCCAAGTGTTGCACAACAACCAGTACACACTTACCCAGAAATAGTAGCCTAGTCAGGCCAACCTCCCCCAAGAATTGAACTTGTGACCTTGAAAATTAAAGCAAAGCCTTAAAGACAATGCACTAACCAACTAAGCCAATGATCCATATTTTATGAGAAGAACGAAATGAATACATATTATTATTATTCTTAACACAGTGACACAAGAATAACAGAGATACAATAGCAAAGATATAGTAAAATTGGTTTCTATTAAATAAGAAAATGTGTTGAAACTGTAAAATGCAACGTAAAACAAGTTTGCTAGAATGGTGGCGACTTATCTATGAGAATAAAGGTGACGGTTGCACTCATTCGCAAGAAGATGGTTACGATGAGTATCTCCAAGAATTTTTACAATAAACAAGAATTCAAAAACCCTAGACATCCAAAAACCTAACCCTAGGAAATGAAGCGCCAAAAGTCACATGGGCCCTGTTGGGGTAAGTTAGTACATCAACTTCCTGTGGTTGTAACTTTTGCATATGATCTTCATTTTAGGTGCACAATATCTTGTTGGAAAGGCCTATATGAGGAATACACATGTACATGTTGCCATATTACTATGACTCCATCTACAATCTAACTATGGCGAGCCCTGAAAACGTTGTTTAGGGCCTCAAAATGACTCTGGAAGTTGGGGATCCGAAAACTAGAAAAAAACTGCCAAATTAGAAAATTGCGAAAATGAACCAGTTGGAATAGGTGGGAGGCCACCAAAATCAATATGGATCAATCCTCCTCCCTTAGGAAACAATTTTACCCATTGTGTTGAGTTCCCCTATCAGATGAAGAAATTTCTGTTGAATTTGGCCCCGGGTGAGCCACTTGCCTTGGTGCAAGAGTTACTCTACTTTGACAACTCGATAAAGATGGATCCTTTGCTGGAGAGTGACCTTGACCTGTGTGTCCACAATATGATCATTGGATTCCTGTCACATGCATTCAGGGTTGAGCTATGTGGGTGTCAATTGTTGTTCTATCTATGAGGTGTCCAATAGTGGTAGGAAATATGGCCGAAGGAGATCCACGTTGAACATTGGGTGTAGGCCAAGGAAAGGGGGAATGTTGAGCTCAAAATAATTTTCACCCACAGCCTTGGTGATGGTGTAAGGTACATAATGGAGTGGGTGAAGCTTTTGATGGGGCCTTGTAAGACGTTCTTTCTGCAAGTGCAACCACACTTTGCCTCCCACCTAAAACGTATGTGGCACCCGATGTTGATCATGGTGATGTTTGTACTTGGCATTAGAATTATGTAAAATATCTTGAACCTATTGGTGGATGTGTTGAATCCACTCAATGAACTGGGAGGCTTTTTCAGCTTTAGTTGGAGTAGGATATGAATCAATAAGGGTGGCCACAAGAGGTACTGCAACATCAATGAGACCCAATGGTTGGAATACCAACCCGACCTGAAAGGGGCTATGGTCGATTGAGCTATGTAGGGCTTGGTTGTAGCTATTTTGAACATAGGGAAAACTCTCATCCCATGTGCGGGGGTGCTTGGAATTGTATATGTGCAGGATATGCATGATCATTCGATTGATGACCTCAGTTTGGCCATCTGTTTGTGGGTGGAAGGAAGTGGATTTGGTGAGCTTGGTGTCCAGTAGTGAGCAGAGGCTTGACCGAAATGTTTTGAGGAACCAACTGTCCCGATATGAGACAATGGTTTTGTGGGATTCTAAAATGTACCCATACTCATTCAAAGAAGATCTTGGCAGTGGCCTCTGTTGTGATGCTCTTCTTGCAAGCGGCCAGGATCACCATCTTGGAAAAGTGATCAACAACCACAAAAACACAGTCATTTCCCATCTTGGTGGATGAAATGATCGATATGTAGTCCATTGAGATGGATTCACATGGCCTGTCAGGAGTAGGCAGGGGGATGTACATGCCCTGTTTCTTAATGGCCGGTTTGGAAATAGCACAGGCAGTGCAGGACCTGATATACTTGCTGACATTCTGTCGAATTTTCATCCAATAGAAATGTTTATACAACATTGCCACTTTCTTTTCTACGCCGAAGTGTCCTGCAACCCGACTTTATTGAGATTCCCAAATCAACTTCGCTCGCTCGCTTGATGGAACACAAAGATGGCCCAATTGACACAATATCCCATCCTGAAGATGGAAATTAGCGACAATTGAGTTTGTGCCAAAACATTGGTATGTGATGCCGAAGTCAAGGTCTGTCTCATAGAGGTTGGGCCATCCGAAGGTCTCATGGTTGTAAGAGTCTAGCACCATGGTGAGTTTCGCAACTGGAGGTCGGTTGAGGCAATCAATGACTCGGTTGGTATTGCCTATTTTATACTTGATGTTGAGGTGGAACTTTTGGAAATATGTGGACCACTTCTGATGGCGGTCATTCTGCAATTTTCCTTGTGTCTTCATGAACTGCAGTGGCTTATGATCCTTGTGGATGAATGTATCCTTCCCAAGAATTTAATGTCTCGACTCGCGACAGGCTTGCACAATGGAGTACATTTATTTGTCGTAAGTAGGGTACTTACAGAGAACATATGATAGTGTATCACTATGATAGGCCACGGGGTGGCCGTGCTGAGTGAGAATTGCGCCCACTACATAGTTTGAAGCATCTGTCTCGATCTCAAAGGGTTGTTGCAGGTCTGATAATGAAAGTACTGGGGCTGAGAAAAAGTGATGTTTTAAATCATCGAACGCTTTATGTTGGCATAGTCCCCACACAATGTTTTCCTTACCACCACCCCTGGTTACTTGGCCAAGGGCCCATGCAATCTGGGAGAATCCCAACATGAACCTGCGATAGAAATTGGTAAGGCCTAAGAAGCTTCGAAGCTCCGCGAGTGTGGTTGGGGCTCGCTAGTCACGGATGACCTGGATCTTCACTGGATCCACATTCACACCATGTTTATCCATGATGTAGCCTAGGTACTAGACCCTGTCCATGCCGAAGGATAATTTTTCCAAGTTGTCATATAGCTTGTGCTATCACAGGTTGTGCAGAACCTGCTAAATATGATGCAAGTGTTCCTCCCAAGTCTTGTTTTATATGAGGATGTCATCCAGATACACCACTGCAAAAGTATTGGTGAAATTTCACAAGATATCTTCCATCATCCTCATGAAATTTGTTGGACCATTTGTCAAACCAAAGGGCATGAACAACCATTCAAAAATATCTTCTTTTGGCTTGAAGTCGATCTTCCATACATTGTCTATTCTATGGGGACTTGGTGGTAGCCAGAATTCAGATCAATATTACTGAAGTATTTTTCCCCCTTGAGTTGATCAAGGAGATCGTCGATTCGGGGAATCGGGTACCGGTTCCTGACTGTGATTTTATTTAGGGCCTGATAATAAATGCATAGTCGCTAGGTCTCGTCTTTCTTCTGCACCAACATGATTGGGCTCCCACAAGGTGATGAGTTGGGACAAATGTGCCTCTTGTGGAAAAGTTCTTGGATCTATTGCTTGATCTCCTCATTCTCTAACAGACATCAACGATAGACTGGCCCATTGGGCAGCGATGCTTCGAGGGTCAAATCGATGGGATGATTGACTTGACAATGCAAAGGTACCCCGGTAGGTGAGGAGAAAATATCTTTGTATTCTACCATGACCTTTTCCACTTGCTTCTATTGTGTGGAGAGGTCGGCCATGAAGGCCCTGGATGTGGCTACAATATTTCACTCGCTCTGAGAAAGAATCAGAAAGAAGACCAACTTCCCGGTCTGAGAGATGACCTTCCTGCATTGCTTGGTAGAGATAGAGGAAATAGCACTAGTTGGGACTGCTTCGGGTATCCTGTACAATTTCCTGTTCAAAGTAATAATAACACTGCGAGGCCTAGACTCATATACAGCATGACATTTCCATAAATAAGGTTGTCCCAAAATAACATTACAAACTTCGAGAGGAGAAACATCACACAATACCTCATCTTTGAAGGGCTTGATGTCATATGGTAGGCAACACTGTTTGCTGACGCAGATATCACTTCCTTGGCGGAGCCATCCAATGGTGCAGGGCTGTGGGTGTGACATTGTCGGAAGGGCTAGCTTCTTGGCGACCTCTTCTGATATGAGGTTCTTCTGGCTACCACTATCAACGATAAAGTGCAGTGGGGTGCCTTTTACCCACATATGTGAATGAAAGAGGCACTCACCTTCTTTTGGCTCGTATGGTTCATTGGGTTGCACCTCGGTGGTAACAACAGTGGCACTGGGTTCCACGTCAATGATTTGTATCCCCCTTTCTGGTTCTGACTCAGAGTCAGAACCCTCATCTGATTCAGAGGCTTTCACCTCAAACACCAGTGATTTCTTTGAGCGACAATAAACAATGTTATGCCAGGGGCTCTTATGGAAGTCACACCACTTCCCGGTATCTTTCTTTGTCTTTCCGGTGTCCTTCTTTTATTGTGGCCTAGACTGGTTGTCCTTATTTTCTCTTTCCTTTTTTCTGCAGGTTGGGGATTCCCTTTACTTTCTTTTGATGTGAGGGGTTCCCAGGCCCAAATTGTCGCATCTTTTATTTAATCTTTTGCTCCATTTTGACAGCATATCGATAGGTCACGCCCAAGGAAGAGATGTCCAAAAACTCCAATCCTAGTTATATCTATGGAGACCACCGTGATACTTGAGCACCAGATCTCGCTCAGAATATTTGATTCCCAGCTTGGTGCACAAGGTATGGAAGATATTTTTGAACTCTGGCACTGCTTGGTCTCTTTCTTGTCGCAGTGTGGTCCATTTTGTATATATGTCGTCATAACTTTCGACAGGGTAGTATTGTTCCTTGATAGCATCCTTGAAGGAATCCCAGATGACCGCGACTGTAAATAATGAGGGTTCCTCTATTTACTTTTGCTCACATAAAGTTTCCCACCAATCTTTGACATGGGGAACAGATTTGACCAACACAAACGTAATATTTTCTCTGTTCAAAAAGTTATGGAAATAAAAATACCCTTCTAGCATATTCAACCATTTGTCTACAACATCTGTGTCTATCTGACCTTCAAATATGGGAATATCAAAGTTGATTTGTACCTTGAAGGGGGAGGCTCCTCCGCTTGAGGAAGATGCGTCGCCTGTTGGTAGCTGCTGGAGGATTTGCACAAAACTATCCATTTCGTTCTTTTGTTGCATGAGGGATTCCTAGAGAAACATTTTGAAAGGATCTCCTATCCCGTCGTCTTTATTTTCTCCCACCATGAGAGGTCACTTGGGCGTGCGAGAGATTTTGTCCTCAATAGAAACAAGATCGAGACCCAATTCTTTGTACCCTGATCTCATCGGGGACATGCATTAAGAACGATAAGGAGCGGACCGCTCTGATACCACTTATCCAAATTTTATGAGAAGAACGAAATGAACACAGATTATTATTATTCTTAACACAGAAACACAAGAAAAATAGAGATGCAGTAAAGCCGGTTTCTATTCAATAAGAAAATGTGATGAAACTGTAAAATGCAACGAAAAACAAGCTTACTAGAATGGTGGCGGCTTATCTCTGAGAAGAGATGTGACAATTGCGCTCATTCGCAAGAAGATGGTTACAATGAGGCTCTCCAAGCCTTTTTACAATAAACAGGAATGCCAAAACCCTATACATCCAAAAACTTAACCCTAGGAGATGAAGCACTAAAAGTCATGTGGGCCTCGTTTGGGTAATTTAGTACATCAACTTCTCGGGGTCATAACTTTTGCATATGATCTCTGTTTTAGTTGCACGATAGCCCGTTGGAAAGGTCTATTCGAGGAATACACATGAACATGTTTCCATCAAACTATGACTTTGTCTATATGCTGACTATGGCGAGCCCTGAAAATGTTGTTTAGGGCCTCAAAACGGCCCTAGAAGTCGGGGACCCAAAAACTAGAAAAAAACTGCCAAAATGATCCAGTTGGAATAGATGGGAGGCCACCGACATCCATCTGGATCAACCAACACCTCACTCTAAAAGTGAAGTGTCGACTTAGCCTTATAGTCAATGTTTTTTTTTTCAAACCACATAAATCATAACTTATCAAACCATTTGGCGATCAAACCATATTTGTTAAAAAAATATAGCATTTATCTTCGGCGATAACCAATTGGTTTCTTGTTACTACCTTTAAAATTTGGCAACAACGCCATTCTATTTGTGACACATGTGCATCATTGACTATAATAATTAACAAAAAAACCTTTGTAAGAATATTTAGAGAAAAAAAATAAACTTTCATATCAATTAGAGGGAACTTACAACAAAAAACATAACAACAATGGAAAATATCTTTAAAATACATGGAAAAAATTCTAAACGCTAATATACGACATGATATACTGCCTCGATGTTGAAAGAAGTGAAAAAAATAATAGAAGTAAATTATTAAAAATATTTTCTCGTCCTTTCTAAATTTACATGTCTTCAATTGAAAATTTATGGTTTTCACAAGAGTAATTACTACTAATTAATCATCCATATGTAGCGAATATACCCAAAAAATTGGGACGCATAATCATTGATTTGGCAAAAATATTAAGCAAACCTATTATATGTTCATGGAAAATGTTAATATTTAGGAGAAAAATATAAGTGTATGCATAGTTGTAATCATAAATTAGGCTACAAAATTTTCATTTTTAATGAAAAAATTAAAAAAATTATCCTAAATTTCTTCCAAAAAATTGAAATTTAGCCAAATTGGTGAAATTTCGCTTAAAAAAGTCCCCAAGGTGTAGGACAGTCGGTGACAGAGTGTGGTGTTAAGTCACTCCGTGATGTTAAAGCCACCGATTCGAAACCTGCGGGGACAAAAAATCCATCCATGTTAAGGGTTGGCGTGGCTCAGGCCGGGTGCGATCCCCGAGTGATTTTGACGACTTAGATGCCCCTGAGTTGTGGTTTCTTAGCCACAGGTTAGTCCCAGATGTCACGGACAAACAAACAAACAAACAAAAAAGAAATTTCTCTTATAAAAAACATTCCTTATAATACCAGGGCTGAGAGCCCCCAAGTGTCGCACAACAACCAGTACACACGCACCTAGAAACAATGGCCTTGTCAGGACGACCTCCCCTGAGAATTAAACTTGTGACTTTGAAATTCAAAGCAAAGTCTTAAATGTGGTGCACTAACCAACTAAGACAACACCTCACTCTAAAAGTGAAGTGTCGGCTTAGCCTTATAGTATTAGGGCCCAGAGCTCCCAAGTGCCACACAACAACCAATACACATGCACCCAAAAACAACGACCTAGTCATGCCAACCTCCCCCGAGAATTGAACTTGGGACTTTGAAAGTTAAAGAAAAGCCTTAAAGGTAGTGCACTAACCAACTAAGACAACACCTCACTCTAAAAGTGAAGTGTCGGCTTATCCTTATATGACTAGGGCCCAGAGCCCCCAAGTTCTACACAACAACTAGTACACACACACCCAGAAACAATGACATAGTTAGGTCGATTGCCCCCGATAATTGAACTTGTGACTTTGAAATTTAAAGCAAATCCTTAAAGGAGATGCACTAACCAACTAAACCAACACCTCACTCTAAAATTGAAGTGTTGGTTTAGCCTTACAGTACTAGGGCCCAAATCCCCCAAGTGTCGCACAGTAACCAGTACACACACACCCATAAACAACGACCTAGTCAGGTCGACCTCCCCCGAGAATTGAACTTGTGACTTTGAAAGTTAAAGCAACGCCTTAAAGGTGGTGCACTGACCAACGAAGCCAACACCTCACTCTAAAAGTGAAGTGGTGTCTTATCCTTATAGTACAGGGCCCAGAGCCCCCAAGTGTTGCACAACAACCAATACACACGTACTAAAAAACAATGACCTAATTATGTTGACCTCCCATGAGAATTGAACTTGTGACTTTGAAAGTTAAAGCAAATCCTTAAAGGCGATGCACTAACCAACTAAGCCAACACCTCACTCTAAAAGTGATTTTTTGGCTTAGCCTTATAGTACGAGGGCCCATATCCCCCAAGTGTCGCATAACAACCAATACACATGCACCCATAAACAACAACCTAGTCAGGACGACCTTCCTCGAGAATTGAACTTATGACTTTGAAAGTTAAAGCAAAGCCTTAAAGGCAGTGAAGTGGCCAACTAAGCCAACATCTCACTCTAAAAGTGAAGTGCTTGCTTAGCCTCATAATACCAGGGCCCAAAGCCCCCAAGTGTCGCACAACAACCAATACACACACACCCAGAAACAACGACCTAATCAAGTCGACCTCCCCCGAGAATTGAACTTGTGAATTTGAAAGCTAAAGAAAAGTATTAAACAAATTATAAAGTATTAAAAAAATTATAGAGAGAAAACAAAGTTTTAAACAAATTCTATACAATTTACTCACTTACATCTCACAATTGATGATGTCCTTAATATTGCCAATCAATCAATGGAATAAGAGTATTCCTAACTTTGGTTTCTTTGGCAAAAGCTGCATTAACTATGCATAATCTGACTATCTATATTTCCTCTTCATTCCAAGCAAATTGAGTAATTGAACAAAAAGATCTCCAATTATGATTTCTTTAATAAAGGCTCCATTAACTATGATCTATTTAACTATATGTATTTTCTATTCAATCCAAGAAAACCAATTTTCTTATTCATGTGGAGGTTCCATGGGATTAAACATTCTAGAGTATCCTTATTATATCTACTGAAAGAGTTAAATCTAGGGAAAGTCTATTGAGACTTGCTTGGGGGTTAACAATCCATAAGTCATATGAATTAACATGAAAAGAAGCAACTATTAATATTGGAAAGAAAAAACATCAAGACCTCCTTTTTAGTGCAATGTCTCAAGTTAAAAGTTTGAGTGGTTGATTTTAACATCCATTTTAATATTATCAATATAAAAAAATTGGAAAAGATGTGGGTGTAGCTAAGAGAAAGTTTGAAGAAACCATAATGATATTGATTAGTATGTAATATACATGTTATTTAATAGAGTTCAACATGTCACATTGTCCTACATGCCACACACAAGGTAAGTTGAGGTTTAAAGCAACTACGTATGCACTTTGTGGCCAACTAGTCTACATCATGATGGCTAATTAACAAATATTTTACTTAAAGTGGACATTGAAATATTTTATTTATGTCCCACAATGATTTTTTTTGTTATTAATATTTTTTTTAAATGTCACTTGTAAACTCTATGTTAAACATTAAAGGAATTACACATCTCCCTTATAGTGGGATGTAAAAAACAATTATTAGATCTCATTTTCAAAATATTAGTCACAATACATTTTGGTATTAGTGGAGGTTAACCATCGTCATCATCATATATAAAGTTGATACAAAAATATTTTAGACATTGAAATATTTTATTTATGGTGGATATTAAAATATTTTTTTGTTATTAATATCTTTACAAAAAAAATTATTATTAATATTTCAACACATTTTTCAATAACTATAAAAGCAACAGAGTTATTCTCATTATATAAATTAAACTCTAGCTAAAATGGGTTGCTCTCCAAACAATGTAGTCCAAAATCATGTCACAAATTCATAAGGATGAATGAAATTGCATATTTCAGTAGGATATCACATGTTCCAAGTGTCCTTAAGGTTTAGAAGAGTGTTGAATCGAATTATGCATTCAAAAAGGTGATTTAAACCATGTAAAATTGTGATTTCATTAATAATTAATTTGTCAAATTTCAATAATAATGACCAACAAAAATTAAAAACACAAAATCTTTAAATTACAATTTCAATAAAATTTCCAAGATTGAATTTTCAACCATTAACAAAAATAAAATAAAAACACAAAAATCTTTAATTTACAATTTCAATTCGAATTTCAAACAACAATTCCCTTGAATTTTCAACAATTACTTTATAATGAATAATTACACATTATAGATTTTAACATATTTTAATCCGACTCAAATACATTTTGAATTGTAATTATGTCCAAGGCGTTCTTTTAGGTGGAGTTTTCTCTCCTTTTTTTGTCCTCCAACTAGAACCAGCAATCTATATTAGATTTGGTGTACATGCACTTCTTCTTCCATGGACATGGGATGTATGTGGTCTCACTTCACTTCACCTACTCCACACCACTGGATATATTGCAACACTGGTTGACAGTTACACCCAAAGTGGATTAGAGTTTGAATGCAGTGCAAGCTACAAAGACTGAACAGAGGTCTATAAATATAGGGGCGTAAAGTAGAGTATAAATATAGTATCTGCATTCACAGCCATAACTTCAAATAAGCCATCTAGCTCAAGCAAAATCACTTGCTTAGTGATGGAGTTTAAGAGAAGCCATGTAAGTATGTTCCTCTTTGATATTCATCAGAGTAATTTTTTTTTCCCATTTTTTGCGAATATGCAGGTCGTGAGATCGAAACCTGAGGACTATTACTCGGGATGGATTTACCCTTTACTGAGGTTAATAGAAACTATGCTTCAGTTGTTTCAGGTGCTTCTTTTGTTGGGGTGTTTGATATTGCTCTGGGTAAAAGTGGAGTGCCAGAAGGGGAGTTGTTATTCATTTATGTGGCCCCTTCATGCCGAGCGAAGAGCGTATCGATTGCGGAGTTTAAAGGGGTGGGGAATGGAACCACTGTAAATACCAAATCTTTTCGAAAAGCAATTGATCATCTGAGGGGATTCTCGGAAACACCTTTATTTCTTAATATACAGGGTAGGTGGTCCCCGTTACAGAACATGCAGCAGCAACGAGATGGCTCCAGTCTAGCTTTCCCAGCATTAAACTTTCTAATAGATGCTGACAAATTTGGGAATGTTTCACTCTTCATAAAGCATAGTTCTTGTCCCAACGTTCTCATGCAGTTTGTTCTACATGATCACCTTGATATTAGATTCCCTCACGCCATGCTCTTTGCAAGGGAGAATATCCCACCTTTAACAGAGTTGACGTTTTATTCACACAGTGAGGAAAGTGGAGAGGGCAGGGTCCTGGCAAAGTTGGAGACGGTGCCTGAACATAATCGAAGTGCCATGGATTACAAATATGTTGTTAACTGAATATGGAAGGGGTTTTAGGCCTCATTTTCATTTTCATTTTCAATATATATAGTTATATAATATGTTTTGTATGTATGTATAGCCTAATTCTTTTAGGTGGTTTTTTGTGACAAAAGTATAATATGTTTTTGTATGTATAGCCTGATTCTTTTAGGCGGTTTTTTTGTGACAAAAGTATTATTTTTTAGCAATTGATATTGTTTTTATAGCTGTATAATTACACAACATGAGAATGCGAAGAGCAACCAAATTATAGTTGCAATTTTGGCAGGCAAAGGAGAAAGGAGAGTTGCAATCTAGAATTCACAACCATAAATTAACAATGTAATTTTATTGCCTCATTTTTGTTTTTATAAAAGAAGGCTTGGGCAAGAAACAATCAATATTACTCATTTTGTTAAACTTTATTCTTGTGAACATCAATATTATTTATCCATTCATGTTTTGTATTGATTATTTTTTTCTCCCTTCTTTCAATGTGGTATATCTTTCTTATCAATTCCACTCTTGTGAAAGACAGTGTGGTATATCTTTATTGTCAATTCCACTCTTGTGAAAGAGCACTAAGTGGATGGGGGGAAATTGAGTGGATTTAGTTATTGAGTTATTTTTTAGTTTAAGATCAATTTTGTGGTTTTTTATTGGTCAAAAAAAGATATTTATAACTCCTTCATATTGGTGATTAGTGTAGCCGTTGATCTTGACTTAGCTAGCTTTGTGCAATGATTAATGTTTTTTTTGTAAATCATTCGTGGATCACTAATTAGAGCTCATAGTGGATGGTAGAGTTGGAGTTAAGATTAGGTATTCTAACTGAGCACTTATAATATCTGGTAATCACCATTGTTGTAATTATTCAAGTGTATATGATAATAAATTTATGTCAGTACAAGACATCCAACAATGGTGTCTTATGTCTTGCTTATTATATTGATGTGATGCGCTTCTAATTATATTGGTTCATCTATACTAGCTTGCTTTGTCCACTTTAATTTTCAGAAGGGGGGGTATTATTTATGAGCCACAAACATAACATAATGGATGGAAAACATATACACATTGTTTTGAGATCCATCCATATCCTAAAACCCCAGAAATTGGAAAATCCAAAGCGAAAAAACTTTAATCAATACATGGACTCAACTCGTTGGAGGACCTCTAGTTTACATCATTCAGAAACTCATCCAAATCACAACACAGATATAGAGCATGCAGAGGGTAAACAAGGCGACAAAAGGAAGGGGGAATTGATCTTGTGACCGGGAGGATCCCTTTGTTTCCTTTTTTCTTTTACTGTGGGGCGTCAATGTAGTCCTGTTCTTTTTTTTGCAATGACTTAGTTGTACCACAACTGGAAAATAATGACTGTGTCGTATTTATTTACTTATATTTTAAAAAGTCGCCATGACATTGTTAGGCACTCCAAATGTCAGTCCTCTTAGCATGTGGCACGCATATTAAACAATGCGGATTGTAAAAATCTATGCCTATCATAATCGCCCAGAAAGTCAAATAATGGGTTTAGCGATGTTGTATTCTTGGGTGGTTGGGTTGTGGTTTAGTTCTTAATTTGTCGGNACGCCATGATATATATATATATATATATATATATATATATATATATATATATATATAATTTTGGAGTTATATATATATACACTAATTTTTAACATATATTACAATGATTTGTTATGCTTACTCATGGTATCCTTCAAAGAATAAGGAAGAGTGATTTTCACCACTGGGATTTGGTGTGATTATCGTCCACATAGAAACTTGATAGTAACATGTTGGGGGGCATATATAAAATTTCTATCAAGGATATTCAACAAATTCATGCACATTTTCACGTTTAACAGTTGGGCCTAAACATCAACGTCTTCGCTGCCAACATAGGTTAGGGTTGAAAGTTAAATGTAGACCTCTTAATGGACAAATGTATTAACTGCCCATATTGAATTGGTAATCTGCTCAAACTTTTCCCAAATTTATCGAAAAAAAAAAGACTTAATGGACACCAAGACTACACACGCAGTCTCAGAACACGTCTCTCCACATGCAATGGTTTTTATTAAGCCAACACTTATAATGATTGGTTATCAGCTAACTAACAATGACCCTGTTAGCACCAATTCTTGCAAGCGGGGTGTTTTTTCTCGATTTCAGACCCTTGATGTAGAATGCGAAGAAATGGGGTGTGAAAACCCATCAAATGTGTTCTAGTCTAAGGCCGCAGCCTAAGCGCCGAGTGCAGCCCACAGGAGAAGCCCATTTCGGGCTTAAAATCAAGCGAGCGAGCAGTTTGATTTTAACGGCAAGGATCAATTAGCGAAGTAGATCGACGGTCGGTGGGGAATCACAGTTAATAGAGTTGCGCCACGATTAGCGCGATGGATAGCGCTTGTATTACATTCATCAAATGATTAGGACCGCTCGTCCAAAAGGACACGTGGTGCGTGATTAGGCTCCTCGCCTTTTCACCCATCGCGACTTTGAAGCACAAGGAGCAGCCTCTTCCTAGCCGCGAGGCTCGAAATGCTGAAGGCGTCCAGGACCCGGGCCCACAGTATTGTCGAGAGGATTGGGACCATTCATCAAAAAGACACGCGGCCCAAGATCTGAGCCACGGATGGGGCCTTTCGGGATTTTCATAGTGAAACTGCCGACGTCACCTTAGCCGTCCAATCCAAAGGACGCGTGGCGCAAGATCTAGTCACGACAACATTTCGGCATTCGGGATTTCAAAGGGTAAGGGTTCCTTGTCATTTCACATCTCGAAATCCCGAAACCCGAAGTGTCGAAAGCACCCAGAGTCGGGCCCATGGTTTTGGCGCCTGGTCACAAAGGAGCAAGCCTGGAGGAGGGGCGCTAACGTTTATCATTTGGCAAGACGGGTCCCGAAGCGCCGAGAGCGATCTTAGCCTTTCATCCCGGAGGGACACGTGGTGCGCAATTAGGCCCTCTCGGCATTTCGCCCATCGCGACATTGAAGAGAAAGGATCTGCTCCTTCCTATCCACGAACCTCGAAACGCCAAAAGCATCGTTGAAGATAGGCACAAGGTCACGGCCCGTAGTCGCTTGGAGGCAATAGAAAGAGCTGCGCAAAGGGCTGAAGCGCCGGGTATAGCTGCAGAAGGGATCCACGTGTTCTCTAGGTGCCAGTTCAATTTGATATCAACCCTGATACCTGCTCAGAGTAAATGAAGAAGAGAGAAGGTGGTTGAAACCTCGTCTCACTCATTAATTGCAGGGTATGGATGTCCCGGTGGGAAGTCTGCCCAAGATGGTCCTCTGTACCGGTTCTTTCCACATAAGCCATGTTGAGTCCTCGACTCACCTGGGAAGCTTGTGCATGCTAATTCAACATTAAAGGCTCAACTACCCCTTAGCATGAGCCATGCAGAATTAAGATAGCCTATGACAGAGGAGTGCAGGCCAGATTTGATTGAAGAGACGCCCCATCTTGAAATTCTACGACGCCTCTGTTGGGCAAAAGTTTTGGGGAGTATATGTACTTAGTTTTGAGATTTTTTGAAGCATCGATGGTAGAGCGAAGCTCCCAATTGTAAGGTTTTAACAGACACTCTAGTTCTCTGGTTATGCATATCTATGTAAGATTTCTTGTTTAATGACAAATAGTTTTCTTACCCCATATAATTTTCATCTCATACCGAGGGAGTTCGTGATTGACTGATTCACGTGAATTATTGCAATTATGTTACAATAAAGGATTTATTGTGGCATTGTTGTATTCTCCGGTTTTCTGCGTTTGAATGTAAGAAGATCTTGCGTTTGGATGTTTTCTCCTACAGCCTGTTAGAAACCTTATGTTTACAATAGACCTTTGCATTTATATTATACAATTCTTCCCCCTATTCACCCTTACTACAACTCATTGTCTGAAGTTTATCTAAGACCTCACTTGCCCATGCATGCCTGGCCTAGTTTCGGAGTTAGAACAATATTGTTTTGAGTTAAATTCCATTCAATCACCCCTTTTTATAAACAAATCGTGACATAAACTGGTGGGCGTCGGGCTCTGCTCTTGCTGCAATCCAGGAGTGACTTCTGACGCCAACATTTATGGCGTCGTTGCCTGGGACAAAGTTGAAAATTTTCCTCGGGATTGAATGACATTGAGCCTCTGATTCTGAAGGTGCATCAGGTATCAGAGCCTTTGAAGATTTCTACTATGCACCTGGAGACTCCATTGTGACGACTCCACTGTGGCAAACCTGTCATGTTAATTGTGGCTTTCAAAGGCAGGCACACGCGGTCCCATCCACAATTGCCTCTAGCTACACCTAAAACTGATCCGGAGGTGGTTCTCAGAAAAGGAAAGGCCTCTGAAGGAGAATCTTCCACCGTCAAACTAGGTAATCCGCCATCTCCTTCTGTAGGAACTCCATTTTCTCCTCCTCGGTTTCTTAACAGACCTTTTTCTGAAGTTTCCCGTTTCCTAAATTTCGGGAGTGTTCCTGTTGAGTTTTCCCCTCCTGGTCTCGCATCATAAGGAAAAATCCTTGTCACTCCCCTCTCCCCTGAAGTTGTACCTTGGCGTAGACCCAGAACCACAGAAGATTTCCCCACTCCTAGCTTTACCACTCCTCCTCTTGTTACTGTTGCCACTTTTGCACAAAGAGGAGCGTCCGCTTTCTTAAGCCCATTAGCCTTCTCCCTAAATCCCCTATTGTTTCCCATTCCAATTAGAGGCTCATTCCCGATATCCCCTGTTCAAACTCCTCCTCCAACTTCTCCTCCACCTAATATTCCTATGGTTGGGGCTAATCCCCCTCTAAATAGAATGGATGCCATAGTTACTGCCAGATATGCCCCCTTAATCCTACCCCATCTTATGAATCCTCTCCCTGCTAGAGATTACTTGAAGTATATGCCCAAGTTCACTGGGGAAGGGGACATAACTGCGGAGGAGCACCTGGTTGCTTTCTACAGTTATGCAGACAACCTGAACATTGAAAATGAAGATGTCTGGATGAGAGTCTTCGTCCAGAGCCTGGATGGTGAGGTTAGGAAGTGGTTTAGAGGGTTGGCCCCCAGATCTATTGCTGGGATCGAAGCTCTGGATAGTGATTTCCTGAGGCAGTGGGGAGATAGGAAGGATTTCATGTATTACATGACAGAGTTCGGGTCTCTGAAGAAGATGGAAGGAGAGTCTGTCTCTGACTTCTCCAAAAGATTCAATAAGATGTATAATAGAATTCCTGCTGAAATAAAACCCTCAGAAGCCTCGGCCAAGATTTCTTATGCTAATGTGTTTGGCTCCGATTTCTGTCTTTTATTGAAAGAAAGAAGAGCCACCTCCTTAGCTCAAATGCAATATGCGGCCATAGAGGTGGAGTCTAATGTATTGGCAGCTGATAGACTGAGGAACAAGGATGACGCAGACAGGACAAAGGGAATATCTGAAGCCTCAACTTTTGGCCCATCGGTGCCCCACCCTCAAGTGGATGAACTGACCAAGATGGTGAAGTCTATGTTCGTAGAGATGGAGAGGATGAAGGTGGAGGGGAGGCAAGCATACAAGGGCCCTCAAAACGCCGAAAACAAAGGAGGTTTCAGGAGGCCAAACAATGTTTCTTCCCCGACTATGCAAAGAGAGAGGGGAAGAGACAGAGAAGACCAGAAAATTCAGGCCCCTTTTCAAAACAATTTTGTGGCCAAGGAGGAAGAAGGGGAAACAGATGAGCTTGATCCTAAAATCCATTTCTTCGGAGACACTCCTCCTTTTCCTCATCTCACTCAATCAGCATACGAGGATTCTCTCATGGACAGTGAGCTAAATGAATTGAGCAAGGGAGACAAGGCTAGTGGCAGCCAAGGCAGGTATGACCTGAGGTCCAAGAAAAAGACAGTAGCGCCTGATGTTCCTGAGCAGTTCACTAGAACAGAGAAACCTGCTAATGAAGTAGCAGACAGTCACGTAGGTAAGAAGACCTGACCCCTCTCTCCCATAGTCCAGAGTCATGTTCCCGAAATAAGAGAAATCCCGAAGCTTACATCTTCTTTTAATTTCGGGCATGAAATTCAAAAGATCAGAATCCCTGTGCCACTGACCGAATTGATTAAACATGAAGGGTTCAAGAAACGCTTCTCTGAGATTTTATAGTCTGAGGTCTCATGCATTCCCATAGACTCCATAAATCTCCAAGATGAAAAGACAGCAGTTGTCCTAGGCCCCATGGTAGAAGATAGAGATGATTCATCCCCTCCTTTCTACACATCCCTGAACATACATGATAAAGTGTTGCATAACTGCCTCATGGATTCAGGGGCTTCCCATAATCTTATGCCCAAAATAGTAATGGAAGAATTGGGACTGGAGGTGACAAAAAATTATCATGATTTGTACTCTTTCGATTCAAGGAGAGTGCAGTGTTTGGGAGTCATCAAAGACCTGGTGGTTTCCTTGTTTCAGCTGGCCATGAAGAATGTGGTCATGGATATTGTGGTAGCTGATGTCCCCCCCAAGTTTGGCATGCTGTTGTCAAGATCTTGGATTAAAAAGCTTGGAGGAACATTACAGATGGATCTCATGTATGCCACCATTCCAGTCTTTAGAGGGGAACAAAGGAGGTTATATAGGGAAGCTCAGTTGGCCTACATTGTTAGTGATGAAGCAAACCCCACCAATCACCCCATCTTTGCACTTGACACCGATTTGGGGTCTAGTTTATTACAGCTCACTGATGCTCCTGAAGACCCTTTCCAAGTCAGAAAGCAGCCCAGACTTAATTATCCGATTCCACCTCCAACCATCTTCGTTTGGAGGATGTTTTTCGATGGAGCTTCTTCTAGCGAAGGCGTTGGTGCTGGAGTGGTTTTTAGGTCACCTTCTCAAGAGACCATATATCTGTCATACAAGCTGGAATTTGAAACCACCAACAATGTGGCAGAGTATGAAGCTCTTGTTCTAGGTATGAGGGCTGCAAAAGAAATGGAAATAAGGGAGATGGCAGTATTCAGAGATGTTGAATTGATTATCCATCAAGTCAGAAATGCCTATCACGCTAATAATCCCCGGCTCAGAAATTATAGAAATGAGGTATGGGACCTGATTGATAATTTCTTCTTAGCTTTTAACATTTCTTTCATTCCGAGGGGGGAAAATACTTCAGCCGATTCTTTAGTTGTCTCAGCTAGTTTGCTCAAAGTTCCTCTGCCGCCCATGGTCAAATATGATGTTGAAATAAAATATAGGCCCTCTGTACCAGACAATGTCAAGAATTGGAAGGTATTCAAAGATGATCTGGAAATCGAAAAATTTCTCCAATCTATTGATGAATTTTCTGCGTTGCACATTGATCAGGATCCTGACCTGGAAGGTGACCCTCACCCTGAGGTGTTTTTAAATGAAATTGCTAATCACCAGATTATTCAGCTGCCTAGCAATCACATTCCGAGGGGACTAGTCCCTTTAGAAAGATTGTTCGATGGGAATGATGTGGCAGTAAAGGGTAGGGTTTCAGATGAAAATGCTGACACATCCGAGTGCAACGTTGGAACACAGAAGGAGCCTAAGTTTGTCAAGTTGTCAAGAAGTTTGACCACAGAACAGAGGGCTGAATATACTGAGTTGCTGAGAGAATTTGCTGATGTGTTTGCATGGACCTACGAAGACCTCAAGACATATGACACATCCTTCATTGAACACAAGATCCCATTGAAGAACGAGGCTAAGCCATTTAGGCAGAAGCTAAGACAGATAAATCCCATGTTGTTGCCTATCATGGAGAAAGAAGTGAAGAAGCTGTTAGAGGCTCAGATCATCGTCCCCTTGATATATTCCGAATGGGTAGCCAATTTGGTTCCGGTAAGAAAGAAAAGTGGAGAAATCAGGCTCTGTGTCGATTTCAGGAACCTGGACAAGATCTCAAAGAAAGACAATTACCCCCTACCTAAGATGGAACACATACTGCAGAGGGTAACTGGTGCATCCAGGATATCTATGATCGATGGGTTTTCTGGCTATAATTAGATATCGGTCATGCCTGAGGACAGGGAAAAGACAACCTTCACCACTCCTTGGGGCACATTCATGTATGCCAAAATGCTATTTGGACTAATGAATGCAGGAGCAACATTTCAACGAGCCATGGACATAGCCTTCATCGGGGAGAAAGATAAGTTTGTGGTGATCTATCTGGATGACATAACAGTCTTCTCTAGGTCTGACAAAGAGCACTGTTGTCACCTGAGAAAAGTTTTTTCGAAGTGTCGGAGGTTTGGCCTTTCCCTAAATCCCAAGAAATCTTTGTTTGCTATGAAGGAGGGGAAGCTATTAGGCCATATAGTATCAGCAAAGGGAGTGAGGATTGATCCTAGCATGGTAGAGGCAATTCAAACCCTATCACTTCCCAGATATAAGAAGGAAGTTCAGGCCTTTTGGGGGAAGATTAATTTTCTGAGGAGATTCGTCTCAAATTTTGCTGAGCTGGTGAAACACATCACAGCCATGCTCAGGAAGGGAAATGAAGTGAAATGGACCGCTGAACCCAGGGAATCTTTTGTCCAAATAAAAAGGGCATTGACTGAGGCACCTGTGTTGATCAGTCCTGACTATTCCAAATATTTCCTAATTTTCTCTTTTTCTTCTTTTGATACAGTAGCAACGGTCTTGTTACAGAAAAATGAGGAAGGGAGAGAGCAACCCATTGCCTTCTTCATCAAGGCATTGAGAGATGCAGAAATCAGGTATGAAATCATGGAGAAGCAGGCCTATGCCTTGGTGAAAGCTCTCAAAGCTTTCAGAGTTTATGTCTTGCACTCAAAAGTGACCGCATACGTCCCTTCAGCCTCTGTGAAGGACATCCTTGTACAACCCGACATAGAAGAGAAGAGGAGTAAGTGGATAGCCAATATCCTGGAGTTTGACTTGGAAATAAGGCCTACCAAATTGATCAAAGGTCAAGGCTTAGCCAAGTTGTTGGCTGAAGCAAATTGCAAAGCCTTGGGGGTAGATTTCATCAATGCATGTTCGGAAAATCAGCAGAATCAGTTGTCTGACGTAGACCCTCAAACAGGACCCCTGTTGGCTCGATGTCCTTGGTATGAGGATGTCATATATTTTCTCTAGGAGTTGCGGCCTCCAGATGGTCTGCAAAGAAACAAGGCAAGAGATCTGAAGCTCAAGGCAGTCAGAAACTTCCTTGTCGATCAAATTTTATACTGGAAAGACCCCCTGGGGGTTCTTTTAAAATGCATGGATCCACAAGAGGCCGACATGATCATGGTTGAATTTCATAGCGGCCTATGCGGAGGGCACCATTTCTGGAAGACCACAGCTCACAAAATTCTTAGAGCTGGGTACTACTGGCCCACCTTATTCGTTGATGTCTGTAGAGAAGTTAGAGCTTGTATCCCATGCCAAAGATTTTCAGGAAAGAAACAACTCAAATCTCTGCCTTTAAAGACTGTAGTTGTTTCGGGACCTTTCCAGCAATGGGGCCTAGATTTTATTTTAGAAATCCACCCTGCTTCCAATGGGCAGCACAGATGGATCTTGACTGCCACAGATTTCTTTACTAAGTGGATCGAAGCCATCCCCACCAGGAGTGCTTCCCACAAGGTAATTATTGGATTCCTGGAAGACCTCATCACAAGATTCAACTGCCCAAGAAAGATTGTTACTGATAACGTAGCCTCATTCAAGGCTGAGCCGTTAGCCAAGTTATGTGAGCAATTTGGGATCAAACTGATTCACTCCACCCCATACTATCCCCAGGGCAATGGTTTAGCAGTGTCCTCCACCAAAAGCCTGATAAGGATCATCAAAAGACTATTGGAGGACAACAAAAGGGCCTGGGATTCAAAGTTGAAATTCTCTCTATGGGCCGATCGAGTGACCACAAAGAGATCTATAGGCATCTCCCCTTTCCAATTAGTTTATGGAGCAGAAGCTGTTTTCCCTTCTCAGCTAGCCGTTCCTGTAGCAAAGTTCTTCCAGGATCATCAAGAAGAGCCTGATGACATGATCAGAAGAGTTCATCAGCTGGTGGAAGTCCAACAGGCCAGAGAGAAGGTAATGACAGAATTCAGGATCATTAGCAGAAGGTCAAACTGGCTTTTGACAGAAAAGTCAAGAAGAAAGAGTTTGAGATCGGGGATTTGGTGCTTAAGTGGGATGCACCCATGCAAGATAATGACAAACACAACAAGTTTGATGCCCTATGGATCGGGCCTTTCAAAATCTCTGAGGTTTTCTCAAACAACACGTACAGGTTGCAGTATTTGAAGGGTGAAGAGGTTTTCAACAGCCCAGTAAATGGGCGTTTTCTGAAGAAATGTTTTGCTTGAGCCTTAGATGGCTCCTTTGTTTGTAAATATTCTCCTTTTTGATTCTTTGTTTTTTTTATTTTTTTTATTTTTCGTCTTAGTAAATGACTCCATAGCCCAACAGAAGGCACTGAAGCTGCAAAATGAGTTCTTAGAGCATCACAGGGATGACTCTATCCCCCATGGAGCCTAATGTTAGCACCAATTCTTGCAAGCGGGGTGTTTTTTCCCGATTTCAGACCCTTGATGTAGAATGCGAAGAAATGGGGTGTGAAAACCCATCAAATGCGTTCTAGTCTAAGGCCGCAGCCTAAGCGTTGAGTGCAGCCCACAGGAGAAGCCCATTTCGGGCTTAAAATCAAGCGAGCGAGCAGTCTGATTTTAACGACAAGGATCAATTAGCGAAGTAGATCGACGATCGGCGAGGAATCGCAGTTAACAGAGTTGCGCCACAATTAGCGCAATGGATAACGCTTGTATTACATTCATCAAATGATCAGGACCGCCCGTCCAAAAGGACACGTGGTGCGTTATTAGGCTCCTCACCTTTTCACCCATCATGACTTTGAAGCATAAGGAGCAACCCCTTCCTAGCCGCGAGGCGCAAAATGTTGAAGGCGTCCAGGACCCAGGCCCACAGTATTTTCGAGAGGATTGGGACAGTTTCTCAGAAAGACACGCGGCGCAAGATCTGAGCCACGGATGGGGCCTTTCGGGATTTTCATAGTGAAACTGTCGACGCCATCTCAGCCATCTGATCCAAAGGACGCATGGCGCAAGATCTAGTCATGACAACATTTCAGAATTCAAGATTTCAAAGGGTAAGGGATCCTTGTCATTTCGCATCTCGAAACCCCGAACCCCGAAGTTTCGAAAGCGCCCAGAGTCGGGCCCATGGTTTTGGCGCCTGGTCACAAAGGAGCAGGCCTGAAGGAGGGGCACTAACGTTTATCATTTGGCAAGACGGGTCCCGAAGCACCGAGAGCGATCTTAGCCTTTCATCCCGGAGGGACACGTGGTGTGCAATTAGGCCCTCTTGGCATTTCGCCCATCACGACTTTGAAGAGAAAGGATCTGCTCCTTCCTATCCACGAACCCCGAAATTCCGAAAGAATCGTTGAAGATAGGCACAAGGTCACAGCCCGTAGTCGCTTGGAGGTGATAGAAAGAGCTGCGCAAAGGTCTGAAGCACCGGGTATAGCCACAGAAGGGATCCCCGTGTTCTCTAGGTGTCAGTTCAATTTGATATCAACCCTGATACCTTCTTGGATTAAATGAAGAAGAGAGAAGGTGGTTGAAACCTCACCTCACTCATTAATTGCAGGGTATGGATGTCCCGACGGGAAGTCTGCCCGAGATGGTCCTCTGTACCAGTTCTTTCCACAGAAGCCATGCTGAGTCCTCGACTCACCTGGGAAGCCTGTGCACGCTAATTCATCATTTAAGGGCTCAGCCACCCCTTAGCATGAGCCATACAGAATTAATATGGCGTAAGACAGAGGAGTGCAGGCTAGATTTGATTGAAGAGACGCCCCATCCTGAAAGTCTAGGACGCCTCTGCTGGGAAAAAGTTTTGGGGAGTATATGTACTTAGTTTTGAGATTTTTTGAAGCATCGATGTACGAGTCTAGAAATTTCTCTTAAAAAAAAGAATTCCTTATAGTACCAGGGCCGAGAGCCCCCAAGTGTCGCACAACAACAGTACACACACACCCAGAAACAATGACCTAGTTAGGACGACCTCCCCCAAGAATTAAACTTGTGACTTTGAAAGTCAAAGAAAAGTCTTAAATGTGTTGCACTAACCAACTAAGCCAACACCTCACTCTAAAAGTGAAGTGTCGGCTTAGACTTATAGTATTAGGGCCCAGAGCTCCCAAGTGCCACACAACAACCAATACACATGCACCCAAAAACAACGACCTAGTCATGCCAACCTCCCCTGAGAATTGAACTTGGGACTTTGAAAGTTAAAGAAAATCCTTAAAGGCGATGCACTAACCAACTAATCCAACACCTCACTCTAAAAGTGAAGTGTTGGCTTATCCTTATATGACCAAGGCCCAGAGCCCCCAAGTGCTACACAAAAACTAGTACACACACACCCAGAAACAACGACATAGGCAGGCCGATCTCCCCCGAGAATTGAACTTGTGACTTTGAAATTTAAAGCAAAGCCTTAAAGGAGATGCACTAACCAACTAAACCAACACCTCTCTCTAAAATTGAAGTGTTGGTTTAGCCTTACAGTACTAGGGCCCAAATCCCCCAAGTGTCGCACAGTAACCAGTACACACACACCCATAAAAAACGACCTAGTCAGGTCGACCTCCCCTGAGAATTGAACTTGTGACTTTGAAAGTTAAAGCAACGCCTTAAAGGTGGTGCACTGACCAATGAAGCCAACACCTCACTCTAAAAGTGAAGTGGCATCTTATCCTTATAGTACCAGGGCCCAGAGCCCCCAAGTGTTGCACAACAACCAATACACATGTACTCAGAAACAATGACCTAATTATGCTGGCCTCCCATGAGAATTGAACTTGTGACTTTGAAAGTTAAAGCAAATCCTTAAAGGCGATGCACTAACCAACTAAGCCAACACCTCACTCTAAAAGTGATTTTTTGGCTTATCCTTATAGTACGAGGGCCCAAAGGCCCCAAGTGTCGCACAACAACCAGTACACACACACCCAGAAACAACGACCTAGTCAGGATGACCTCCCCCGAGAATTGAACTTATGACTTTGAAAGTTAAAGAAAAGCCTTAAAGGCGGTGAAGTCGCTAACTAAGCCAACATCTCACTCTAAAAGTGAAGTGCTTGCTTAACCTCATAATACCAAGGCCAAGAGTGTTGGGTATGTGTTATATTATTTGCATGTGTGTGTGTGGGGGCGCGTCAGATACGACAACTGCGTTTGCGGTTTTTGCTATTTTTAGTGGATTTGTAAATTAATCCCAGATTAAGGGATTAGGGTTTTGGTATCTACGGAATACCTAAAAACATTATATATATTGTATGGCGAATGGTGAAATTCGATATAATGAAAATAAGAAAGGTTTTCCC
>ML796380.1:379444-405801 GCA_009831015.1 Picea engelmannii
AAACGCACGGAACTCGTAAAGAAGGTGGAGCGCACTCACCTACGGATTCCAACTCACAGACGAACGGAGACTGGTAAAATGATGAGGGCCACCACGTTTTGGTAAAATACTTAAATATATTAAAAAAAATCCGCTTCCTCGTCGTCCTCCACGAAAAAACCCGCTTCCAACTGGAAAATGGAACGTGCCCACAGCCAGAATATGAATTGTGCGGAAAATTGGAAAATGAAACGTGCTCACAGCCAGAAAATGAAAATGAAACAAGTTGATAGTTGAGGAAAGTTAGAAATGAAACGCTCAAACGCTCAGAAAATGAAACCCACCTACAGCTGAGCAAATCCAAACGTGGTAATCCCAAAGGTTAATCATTTAAACGTGGCAATGATATAGTGCTACAGTAATTTTTTAATATGATTAGGTAAATGTTAAAAAGTAAACAGGTTAACTGATGCATTCAAAAATACAAGGAAGTTATGAAGAGTAAATCACATTCATTGATTTGGGAGGACGACTAAGAATATGCCAGCATCTTCAATTGTTAGCCATCAGATTAAAATTTTAGATTAAAAGGTGATTAATTGTGCCCATTGTCAATAGGTATACGCCTTTCGGCGTAATTACACAACCTAAGAATGCGAAGAGC
This sequence comes from Picea engelmannii, assembly GCA_009831015.1. Classification (NCBI taxonomy): domain Eukaryota; kingdom Viridiplantae; phylum Streptophyta; class Pinopsida; order Pinales; family Pinaceae; genus Picea; species Picea engelmannii. The sequence goes on from ML796380.1 coordinate 380,088, forward strand.
AACCAAATTATAGTTGCAATTTTGGCAGGCAAAGGAGAAAAGAGAGTTGCAATCTGGAATTCGCAACCATAAATTAACGATGGAATTTTATTGCATCTTTTTTGTTTTTATAAAAGAAGGCTTGGGCAAAAAACAATCAATATTACTCATTTTGTTAAACTTTATTCTTGTGAACATCAATATTATTCATACATTCATGTTTTGTATTGATTATTTTTTTCTCCCTTCTTTCAATGTGGTATATCTTTCTTGTCAATTCCACTCTTGTGAAAGACAACTCAGTGGATGGGGAAATTGAGTGGATTTAATTATTGAGTTATTTTTTAGTTTAAGATCAATTTTGTGGTTTCTTATTGGTCAAAAAAAGATATTTATAACTCCTTCATATTGGTGATTAGTGTAGCCGTTGATCTTGATTTAGCCATCTTTGTGCAATGATTAATGTTTTTTTTGTAAATCATTAGTGGATCACTAATTAGAGCTCATAGTGGATGGTAGAGTTGGAGTTAAGATTAGGTATTCTAACTGAGCACTTATAATATCTGGTAATCACCATTGTTGTAATTATTCAAGTGTATATGATAATAAATTTATTTGAGTACAAGACATCCAACAATGGTGTCTTATGTCTTGCTTATTATATTGATGTGATGTGCTTCTAATTATATTGGTTCATCTATACTAACTTGTTGTGTCCACTTTAATTTTCAGAAGGGGGGGTATTATTTATGAGCCACAAACATAACATAATGGATGGAAAACATATACACATTGTTTTGAGATCCATCCATATCCTAAAACCCCAGAAATCGGAAAATCCAAAGCAAAAAAACTTTAATCAATACATGGACTCAACTCGTCGCAGGACCTCCAGTTTACATCATTCATAAACTCATCCAAATCCCGATAGAGATCTAGAGCATGCAAAGGGTAAACAAGGCGACAAAAGGAAGGGGGAATTGATCTCGTGATCGAGAGGATCCCTTTGTTTCCTTTTTTCTTTTAGTGTGGGGCGTCAATGTAGTCTTGTTCTTCTTTTTGCAATGACTTAGTTGTACCACAATTGGAAAATAATGACTGTGTCGTATTTATTTACTTATATTTTAAAAAGTCGTCACGACGATGTTAGGCACTCCAAATGTCAGTCCTCTTGGCATGTGGCACACATATTAAACAATGTGGATTGTAAAAATCTATGCCTATCATAATCGCCCAGAAAGTCAAATAATGGGTTTAGCGATGTTGTATTATTGAGTGGTTGGGTTGTGGTTTAGTTCTTAATTTGTCGGAGTTTATAACTCTGAGGAAAATTGTTTTTTTTGCTTTTTATTCTGACTTCGATGCAGTTGTTTATGTTGTTCTCACACAAACAAAAGTTTGCTATTGACACCATATATATATATATATATATATATATATATATATATATATATATACACACACTAATTTTTAACATATATTACAATGATTTGTTATGCTTACTCATGGTATCCTTCATATAATCAGGAAGAGTGATTTTCACCACTAGGATTTGGTGTGATTCTCATCCACAGAGAAAGTCGATACTAACAGGTTGGGGGGCATATATAAAATTTCTATCAAGTATATTCAACAAATTCATGCACATTTTCACGTTTAACAGTTGGGCCTAAACATCAACGTCTTCGCTGCCAACATAGGGTTAGGGATGAAAGTTAAATGTAGACCTCTTAATGGACAAATGTATTAACTGCCCATATTGAATTGGTAATCTGCTCAAACTTTTCCCAAATTTATAAAAAAAAAAGAATTACTGGACACCAAGACTGCACACGCAGTCTCAGAACACATCTCTCCACACGCAATGGTTTTCGTTAAGCCAACACTTACAATGATTGGTTATCAGCTGACTAACAATGACCCTATCGAAAATACTTCTCCGAGATGACCACCACCTCTTGCCTTCTACCGGTGACCCTATTTCTGTCAATAGGCACTCTTAACCACCTATTGTTAGGAAGTTCCTTAGAAATTATGAAAAATGGAAAGAGAAAGAAATTCCCATTCCCATTCCACCAACATACCCCAAAGTAGGCGAAAGGAAACACAAAAGTGAACTAAAGTGAATGAAAATGCCAAAGTAAATATTTATAAATTGGAATTAAATTATTTTGTTTGAAAATTTTTCATGAAAATTATAACTAGAGTCATTAAAAAAAACTCAAATTGCCAATTGTGAATCTACTAATCAAGAATCATTAATGGTTCTTGAATGAGATGATTCTATATTTTAATACTCAATATAGAAAATTGGCAGGTTTTGATGAAAACGTGGAGTGGCCTTTAGTCCATGTGTGTGCATGAATAGTGTTATACTTGTTTTACATGTTTGATCATTAGGTGTTTTATGGTTACCTTAAGGTACAAAGTAAATAAGATTTTTAGGAGAAAATGGAAGTAGACTCTCATCTATTTATGTATGTGTATATAGTGTTATGCATATATCGCATGTTTGACCCTTAATTTTGGAGGCTTCCATGGCTACATTAAACCCTCGTGAATATTGGTTTCAATGGTGAAAACTCATCATTCCTTGTCATTAGTTCCAACCCATTAAGAGATATGTACTCAATAAAATGGAGCAAAGGCATACAAAAGGAAGTGGACATGAATTATTGCTCTAATTACAAAGTATTAACTTGTTGGACACATCTTGGTCTTTCCTAAGCTAACTTTACTCAAATAAGGACCTTACCTTCACACAAGTAAGACCGATACAGTGAGTTCCTTAAATGCTTAATAAGAGCTTGGGACCAAGTCCTTACCTACCTTAGCAGAGCTCAAGACTAAGACCTTACCTAAACTCAACTAGCTTAGGTAAGATCTTTCAAGACCAAACTTTCTAGATAGCTTAGTAAGACCATGACCTTTCCCATAGAGAAAGTGTATCCTACCATGCATTTTCTTCAGTCTCACTTGCAATGCATTTATATATTTATAAAAATATTGGAGTTAATTATATTTTGTTTGCAAATTTTTCATGAAAATTATAACAAGAATCATTAAAAAAAACTTAGATTGTCAATTCCAAATCTACTAATCATTTCTGACATGCTTATTTATGTTCTCCTTGTATGAATATTGATTCATGCTTCTATTAGTGCTCGACGATATGGATTTTAAGTCAAAATAAATATTTTACACCATCTAACTTTTGTTATATCATGCATGTGGTGTTCTCAGGTATAGCGTTGTAAGCAATTGTGAAGGTTTATAGCTTTAGAGTTTAACTTTAATATGATTAGCACTGCCCATAGCTTCCTTGATTCAGTAAAATGTCTCAAAGACATCTTTTATTAATTGTTTTTAGTGAGAATTATTTTATTAATTGTTTTTTGTGAGAGTTGGGCATCTTGGTGTTCTCTGATCCTATATGCACTCCTTTAAACACGATGACTTTATGGATTATATGTTCTATTTATGGAAATGAGTTCTTTTTATATTGGTAATATGTTATTCTCTCTATTGGCTAGTCAAAGTTATACTAAACTAATTTCATTGAATGTTGTGGTTCGAAAATCTATATATCATAGCAATATCATGTTTACGAGTATTGATCTAGACAAGGAATGCCAAAACTGAATTTTAGGAATGTCACAAGGTCACAATTAGGACTTGTACACTTCTTCATTCACTCCTTTTCCGTTTCAAATAAGCTAAACACTTAAATCTCTCCCAATGTTTAGTTGTGAAAAATTGTGCAACCCTGAACAACCCCGAGAATGCATTTCAAAGTTACGACTTGTAGGGTTTGTGAAAAATTATACTATGCTTGAACAACTTACCTTGTATTCGATACCCGATTTATTTGTTGGATTCTAGAATTGATGTTATGACTAGGGTTTACAAGAGCCTTAGGTTTCTTAGTGTTGAAAATCATAAGAATTTGTGTAATGGTGTCGTGGAATCTCCAAAATATTGTAAGAATATCCAGTAATTTAGCTTGAAGGGTGTTTTCCAATTCAACCCCTTTGGGTTGTGAAAAATAGGTGAGAATTGTATAACACTTATTATCTCTTTTCTCAAGCATCTATATCAAAATTGTTTGTGAAATGGCTTCTAAGATGGAAGACATGTGATGACAATAAAAGTTGTTTATTTATTTATTTATTTTTTCATAGCAAATTATGATTCAATCTGGAGTAGCAAACAACTTAAGATGATATATATTTCACTTGTTTCATTGTTTGTTCTCTCACTAAATATGATGATCATAAAACATATGTTTCTTGGTATTTTTAGGTGTTTCCTTTCCCCCGCCGATAATGAAAGAGGAAATTTTAGTTACCATGTCTTCTTCTCTTCTTGTAAAGCTTAATGGCTAATAATTGTAAATTGGATATATTTCTACAACTTCTGTATACTAAGAATGTTTCTTTTGTCATTGCTCGCTCAATATCAAACTAGTTGGTTTCATTTTCATCGGTCCAAATTTCCACAGACATGGTCCAAGTACAATGTCAACCCAAACTCGAAGATTTTGCTTCCTACGTTGTTTGCATTTTCACTTTGCAGATAATAGTATGGAGCAATAGTAATGGAACGAAGATGAAGAGCCAGGTTCGAGCAATACTAATGGCACGAAGATGAAGAGCCTGATTAGACTAGGAATTATCCTGGGATAGTGTTTGGACACATGTCTTACTTCTCTAACTCACAACGGTTCATGTTTCCCTCCGTAGCGTGCCAAGAAATTGTATCAAAATTTGTGTTCTCACCAAATCATATTTACCACACTATTAAAAATTCATTGAAGTGATGTAACTTGAGGGTTTATACATATTTATTTAGTGTTATTACCCTACCAGTCCATTTGCATTAATGTTATTACCCTACCCGTCCATGTGCACTAACATATGTGCACTTCACTAAACCAAATCCCATTCCACTCAAAATAATTCTATCATTTTATCTCGGATTTTTATATTCAAATTTTTGTATTAATATATGAATTCTATCATTTTATGCCAGGTTTTTATATTCAAATTTTTTAAAATATTAATATATGATTTAGTGTTATGCATTATTTTTATATTCAAAATTTTGTAAGTATTAATACATGATTTAGTGTTGCTAGGTGCACGTAAATATAGTTTTGAAACATGGTTGTGGACTTCCTCCTTGCATCATTCCTCATCATTGAATTTAGAGCCTCACTTATGTTAATATTAACGCCTCAAGAGCCAGGAACGCAGGCACCAATCAAATATAAAGGCACGGGGAATCTTCTTTGTAGTCAGGAAGCTTGCGAGATCATAACAGTAGGGTGCATCCTCCTTAAAACTAAAAGAATCAATTATTTCAATGTATCATAGCTATTAGTTTGAATCAATTAGTTCATGTATCATAGCTATTCTCTCGCTAAGTTACTTGCTATTATTATTCTCAGTGGCCAAGCACTTATACATGGGTTCAGAGAGACCAAAAACCAAAACCAACATACAAAGCTGCCTCCAAGGGATTACAAATTGCAGACTGGTTGTGCCCCGAAAATAACAAAGCTACCACCATGAAAAACCGTTCAGGAGGCCCATTCCAATTGCACCTCTAAATCCAACTCATATCGCATGGTGAGAGAGGTGAGTCGAACCTTAGCACAGAATGTTAACATTTGATGCTATAATCATTCATCTTATCTTCTCTCTCCTTTGCAAATAATAGTAGATGTTAACCTTCCTTTACGGAGTGAGTTTGTTCTATGAGTTGTTAACCTGGTGTTAAATTTTTGTTCTCTCTCCTTTGCAAATAATAGTAGATGTTTTTTTTTTTTTTTTACAGAAACAGAAATATGATTTATATATATATATATATATATATATAAGGCGCGACCGAAGTTGCTAGTATACAAAAAAGGGGGTGCTGGGTCAATGACCCAGTAGCTAAAATGTCGAGTGCTTTCTACATGGCTTGTTCCCAAAAACTTCAGCTGCTTATTTAGTAAAGACTAACAAGTCTAGCTAATGCTTATAGACTACGTATTGGCAAAGCCATTGTTACAAAAATTGGGATTGATGGTAAAGCTTACTTCTCCTTTTCCTATGAAACTTGCACTGGAATTTCTTCAGAGGGCATGTCCAGAGAAACATTCAGATCTGGGAGGATTGGGGCATCTCTGCTCTCGCCTTCTTCGTTGTTGCTTTGGCCTTCCGCTTCCTGGGCTCTGGTTCCTTGTTCTTTCTCGACCCTCTCCCCTTGGCTCCTCAAGTAATCCACCTCGTCCTGGAGTTGGTTGATCATGGCTCGGTGTTAGGAGAGAGTTTCCAGAGTGAAATTCAGGGTGGTGCTATGAGAGTCCAGGCGCATGGCTAGATGTTGGGTGGTGAGGAAATTGTCACCCACCATTTCCTCCTCTCAGTCTTCTTGAACTCGACATTGATCCATGCTAGATTTTTCCCTGGTAGGTGTGGGTTGATTTAGGATTTTGGCATACTCTTCTTCAGTGCTTCCCCTGTTGCTGCCTTGGATGTGACTTAGCAAAAGTTGTTGGGATTTGATCGAATTTTTAGCGACCTCTTCTGATCTGCCTGGGAAATTACTCGAGTAATTCGACGCCATTTGCGTCCTTTTTCTATCCCTCTGAGTGTTTCTTGTTCTCTGGATTTTCCTGTGATGACCTTTTTTCCAACCTCTGCTCTTGGCGTGACCTTGATTTATGGCCTTCCCCTTGCTTTTACCTGTCCTATGAATTCTGTAATTTGCACACTGGCTTGAGTTACTAGAACTCTTCCTATCTCTTATAATTCTATCTGCTTCGCTTGCCCGCATGTGGGTTGCTAAACAATGTATCCAGCTCTGATTACCCTGAATTTCTCATGTGACGTCCTTCCTTATGCGTTTAATGTGACTCCTCTGGAGCATGGTGTGTTGCCGTGAATTGTTTTGCATGCTTTGAAAACTTACCTCAGTCATATCCCAGGTCGTTTGCGCGAGTGTCATTAATGAGAAGATATGGGGAGGGGAGGAGGAGCTAGGTGTTGCTGACCTCATTTGCAGGATCCCATGGGGGAATGGACTTTTAATGTGCTTATATTCCCTTTTTACCTGTTTCGACGTACATATTTCACCAATTATGGATTTGGTGACATGCATTGGCCTCTCGAAATTGTTGGGAGTTTGTCCAAATCCGATGTTGCGCTGGAGCGCTCTGTGAGCGTGGTTGTTGGGCGAGTTGTCGACTTGTATGCTTATAATCATCGGAAATATTATGGGGGGACGAGGAACATGGACTTTCCATTAATTTCCAATTACCCTTTGCCTCTACCTATGGCTTTGTTTTCTTTATTGTTGGCTCGACGAATATGGTAGAAGTAGGGACTCATGCACAAGATAGTGTCCCTAGTTCTATCAATTATTCTATTGAGCACTGGTTTTTTTGAGTTTGTGTTTTTGAAGAAATACCTGATGGTCATCTTGGAGCCCCCTATTATGATTAGCTTATTATTTTGATGTTCCTTCACAATTTGGGTCCCTTTGAGAAGTGCATATGCCTCTGTTGAATTGTTTATGGTGATTCCTAGATTCCAAGAATAAGTAATCATCCTTTGTCCTCTAGGTCCAAACAAAACCCCTCCTACACCTACCTGCCCTGGGTTCCCTTTAGAAGCGCCATCAAAACTTAGGACATGATGTTTTTGTGAATTTAACTAGGTTGTGAACTCTTGATCAGTATAATGAACCTGCCATCATGAAGTGTTTTTTTGTCACACAAGGACAAGAGGAATCTTGTAGGTTGAGTTTGTTTAGCCATGCTTCTTCTTCTGTTCTCATCGGGACCCCTACTTGGGTGAATGTTTTCTTGGTCGACAAGAATTCACTAAGTTGACCGATGACATTTGTCGCTACTACTGGGGGGGGAATGATTTTTCCTTTGAAAATTCTTTTATTTCTTGCCAGCCAAATCTGCCAACAAAAAAATTTGATCGATGCCTTCCAGGCTCGTCTGAGCTTCGATTTCCCCTGGAGCGATCCTTTATAATGTTTCTCCCATTTTCCTATCAGGCTTCTACTGCTTGTGGGCTTGGACAAATGAGGGACTAATTTGAGTTAAACATTTTTCATCACCTACCTGGTGAAATTGCAATGCAAGAACAAATTGTCAGAGTTTTCCAGGCTATTAGCACACAGAGCACACCTTAACAGGCCCAGAAAGCCTCTTTTGTTCAGATTCTCCCCTGTTAGGGGTTTATTATGAGCCAGTTGCCAACAGAATATATTTATTTTTGGGAGGCTATTGGGGTTCCAAATCTCTTTCCAAATGGTTAATTTGGCTGGGATATCATTGTCTTCTAGGAGCTGCTTGTATCCCGAATTGACTATATACCCCTCTTTTCCCCATCTTATGTCATCCTTTTTACTGAGGCGGACTGGAGCGGATCCGAAGATTGTTTGGAGGAACTATTTGGCCTCTTCTTTCAATAGGGGGGGATCTCCCCCAGATTCCAACTTTTCCAGTTCCCGTTCGGGTGCCAGTTTTAGATATCGTAGATGGTGGATATTCCTTCAGAGGACAACCATTGTTGGAATTGATTCAGTGAGGGGATGTTTGAGAGGATCCCATTTTCTAAGTAATTGTGGATCCCACTTTCTGAGTAATTGTCCTCCCAAATCTTGATATTTTTATGTTTCCTGGATCCCAATTCAGTTGGGATTGCATTAAGGGAATGGACACATGCATAAGCTTCTAGATAGGCGAGCCTGCTTGTCCGAGGTCTACTTCTTCAACACATCTTTTTCTGTTTTTGTTTAGGTACTTGCTGCATAGTTCTTTTTTCCACCATTCTTTACCACTTGTGATTATCCTCTAGATTACCTTTGCTCCTAGAGCTAGGTTTATCTTTTCAGGATCTCTTATTCCCAGCCCTCCATTTTCTTTTGGGGCACAAGTAATAGCCCAGTTCACCAAATGGAATTTTTTTCCATTATCTTTGCTTCCTTGCCATAGAAATCTCCTTGTGATTTTGGTTAGTTCTTTCTTTATTCCAACTGGAGCGTAGAGTGTTGAGAATTGAAAGATTGGGAAGGATGAGAGGACTGTTTTTATTACAACAACCCTTCCTGTTGGATTTAAACATGTGGCTCCCCATATTTCAAATTGATCTTTTATCTTTTGGAGGATTCCCTACCATGCTTCCAAAGATAAGTCTTTGATGTTGATTGGCATACCTAAATACTTGAAGTATTTCCAATCCAACGTGAAGGGGAATTGGAGGATGTGTGCAATTCTTTCCATTGTTTCCTCTTTTACGTTCCAAGCATTGATCTGGCTCTTCCTTTTGTTAATGAGTCCTCCTAAGGCTTGTTCATACTGGTCCAGAACTAGTTTAAATCTTCGAGCGATTGTTTGGGAGGCTCCCCCAAGAAGAAGAGTGACCTCAACGAATTGAGAGTTGTTTATCCTTCTGACTCCCCTCACAATTTTTAGGCCCGGGATATTTCTAGTAGTCCTTTCTTGCTCCAATCTTCTGTTTAAAGTTTCTACCATGATTACATAAAACATCGGAGAGAGAGGGAATCCTTACCTGAGACCTCTTGAGGCTTGGAAGAATGTTGTTGGGTGTCCGTTAATCAAAGGTGCTATCCACGAGGACAAAATACGGGCTTTGATCCAGGATATAAAGGGGCTCTGAAAGCTGAATTTGTTTAGCACTTCATAGAGGAATTTGTGCTTCACTCTATCGAAGGCGTTTTCCATGTCAATTTTGATGATCATCCCTTTTTCTTTATTTGTTACACTAGTATGGATTGCTTCCTGGACTAGGATTATGTTATCCCGGATTTGTCTTTTAGTCACTAAACCCCTTTGATTTGGGAGAATAAGTCTTGGGAGAAGATGCTTGAGCCTGTTGGAAATTGTTTTGGTGAGGATTTTATAGGAGACATTACAGAGGGAGATGGGGAAAAAACGATCAAAGGTGTTTGCATTTTTGGCTTTGGGGATCAGCGCTAGGAAAGAGGTATTGGTGGCTCCTCCTAACTTGCAAGTCGATTGGACATATCTAATCATGCAAAGAAATTCCTTTATGATGATTCCCCAACACTGTCTGTAGAAGTGAAGGGTAAATTCATCCAACCTGGCTGCTTTATTTGGTTCGAAGTGGAAAACTACCTCTCTAACTTCCTCTTCAGTGACTATCTTTAACAAATCCTGATTGTCCTAGTCCGTTATCAGTCGAGGGATGGACTCCATGAACTTCAGTCTCTGATCTTTATTATCTTCTTCGTCCTTTGTGTATAGGGTTTTGAAATGAGAAGAGGCCTCATTTTTTATCCCGCCGAAGGAGTTAATTATCTCCCCCGGGGCTTTTTTGATTTCTTCTATTGAGTTTCTATGATGTCTAGATTTAGCCTGTTTATGGAAGAAGGATGTGTTTTTGTCTCCAGCTTGTAGCCACGGGGCTCTTGACTTTAGTATTTATTCCTTTTCTTCATTGTGAAGTGCCCTTAGGTAGTTCTAGACGTGATTTTTCTCTTGCTTCGGGTGCTTGGATTGGACTTCCTTGTTTTCTATTTCCATATGGATCTCTTCTCATTTTTGTTTGTGTCGCTTTACTTGTTCCTTTGTTCTTAGAAAGGAAGATTTTTCCCATTCCTTTAAATCCTTCTTTGTTCTTTTTTGTTTTTTCTCCCAAATATACACTGGGGTCTCGTTTACCCAAGTGGACCAGGCTGAGGAGATTAGGGGGAGAAATTCTGGTGATTCTGTCCATAGAGGGTTGAATCTGAAGGGAATGGGGCCCAATTTTTCATCCTTTTCCAAGGTAAGAGCTATGGGATGGTGGTCTGAGATTCCCCAAGGGACAATTTGGGAGGAAATGGTAAGTGAAAGGAAGAGGAGAGGATTGTGGATAAGGAAGCGGTCCAGTCTAGAGGTTATATGTCCCACCCCTGTCCTTTTATTATTTCAGGTATATTTTCCTTTGGATGGTTTGACGTTGAAGAGAGCTAGTTCTAAGAACAGATCTTCCATATTTTCCCTAAACTGATCTCTTACAGCGGACCCCCCCCTTTTTCTCCCCTTGGTGCAGGGTAGTGTTGAAATCCCCAACTATTATGCAATTTTCTTGAGAATCCAATTCTTTTAGTTTCATTAGCGTTTTCCAACAATCTTTCTTTTTCCAAAAATTGTTAAGCATATAAATATTGCATATAGGATAGATAATACATCTTTGGAGGTGCTTTAACTTTACCTGTGTCCAATGATTTGAGTCCACTTTTTGTTCCTCCTTAAGGATTTGAGTGTTCCATACTATACATATCCCTCCTGAAGCGCCTCTTGCACTCAACGTCGCTCCACTACTAGGGTTCTAGATTTGTTTCATTTCTCTTAGGGCCTCATCACCCTGGAGTTTTGTCTCCTGAATTAAGAGGATTTGGGGATTTTCTATGCTGATTAGTTTTCTCATAGCTTCTTTTTTTCCATTTGGCCCAGACCTCTACAATTCTAGGAGACTACCTTCATTACTTACTATTATGCTTTGTGGCCCCTCCTTTCGTGGGGTGAGACTGCCCCTTTGTTGGCTAGGCTTTTCCATTTTTCACTTCTTTCCTGAGGATTTCTTCCAGAGTTGGTTGGGTTCCTAGGTCTTTGTCCTGAGTGGTCACTTTCTCTCTTCTGGCTTTATTTGTTTTTCTTCTTGCTTTCGTGGTTGGAACAGACTTTGGAATTTCTACATCTGTTTCTTCTCCAGATTCTTCTTGGTTGTCTTCCTCCTGTGCTTGATTACTAACTTGGTGTTGGGGGTCTGGTTCTTCTGGTTGGATCTCAATAACTGCATCCTGATCATAGGTGTTTTCTTCTGTGTTTTCCTTTGAGTTTATCATCTCTGCATCCAAGGTTTCCAGGGGTTCAAACTTGTTCTTGCTGCTTTCGGCTTCATCGTTGATCTGTATTGTAGATTTCCCTTTACTTGGCAAGGGCGGTCTAGAGTTTCTTTTGCGTTCTGGTTGCGGGTTCCCTGGTCTATTCGTCATTTTTTCACATTTTTCCTGTTGCCATTGTTCTGATGCCTTGTTCTCGGAATGCTCTTGGGTCACCTTAGGGTATTTTTTGGCAAAGTGGCCATAATTTGCACTTAAATGGGAGTTGTTCATAGTCCACCATTTGGATGTAAGACCAACCATCCAGGATGAGTTGTATTTCTTCTGGAAGCCCTTTTTCCAGGTCCACTTCCACACATAACCTTGCACAAGATTGCAGTCCATCTCGTGGTTCGGCTCGATCAATGAACCTTCCCAGAGCGTTGCCTATGTTTTTAATTGTTTCGCCGTTCTAACAGTGTAGGGGTAGGAAGGGGAGCCTAACCCATACTGTGACAGTAGAGGGGATATCTTTCTTTGGACTGAAGACTGGAGTCCATTTTTTCAGATACATCCCTCTGGTCCCCATGAAATACAGACCATTTCTGAAGATCAGGTCTCAATCTGCTTTGTTTTTTAACAGAAAAACTTAGAAACCCTTTCCACAAAATGTTGTAGAGAGTTGTCCTTTGATTGTTTTCCTCCAGTTCTAGTCCAACCATAGAGCCATAGCTTTGGGGGATGGCCAGAGTCCTATGAACTACCCTATTAAACCATTTTCAACAAGTCGAAGAGCAAATGGTCTCGAAGAGGTGGAGTGGACCGCCACCTTTGGGATTTTTTCTAGCCTTTTGACGAATCTGGAGGTATGGGCTCCCTTAACAGAATTTGAATAGGATGAGATCAGCGTTTGAAACGCTGCAAGGTTAGGCAACGACGAGGGTTGGGGGGGAGTCCCCCGATCCCGAGGCCATGGCAGCTCGCATTAAAAACCCTAGGGCATGTCAAGGGAATCTCGAGGAACGACTCTGAGCGCCCTACTTCCTCGATTGTGATTTTGTCAAGAACCAAATAATAGTAGATGTTAACCTTCCTTATAGAGTGAGTTCTTTCTATGAGTTGTTATTAAAAATTATTTAAAAAAAAATATTAAAAAATGATTTTATGAAAAATAATACCTTTTGCTATCCAAAACAATTTCCAAAGCTCAAGTTCTATGAACTTTGCATTTACATTTTGACACGATGCGATGCTTAAATCATGATTAATTCATCGCCAAACAATACATAGAAAAAAATCTCTATACCTTTTATTTATTCCATTTATTTATTGATAAGAGTTTGATTGTGTTGATTGAACATTTGTTTATTTATTGATAAGAGTTTGATTGTGTTGATTGAACATTTGTGAATACAATGTAATCTATAAACATATATTTTTTCACCAACTCCAACATCCTCCATGCAATTGATTGTTTCAATGACTATAACAACTTCATACTTATAGGCAAATCTCTTAAATATTTAAAGAATATTGGCGTTTCCTTTACCCCGTTTCGGGGTTATCCTAGTTTAGAAAATGTTGGAAGGTAGAAACGATATCAATCACCAAGTTCCGAAAAAGTAGAACGTTTTATTTTTTTAATCCTCAACATTTTTCAGTAAATAAAATCATCCAATCATCAGCAAGTCACGTGGTGGCCATTTCCATTTCATAACGAGCAAGTTACAGCGTGCAGAGCAAGTTACGCCGTGCAGAGAACTTGACCCACAGGTGCAGGACTGGAATCGTGAGGGACTTTCTACGATGCTTCTTGGAAACCACGGGGTTGGAAGTTGGAACCTTCATCCTATCGTATGCATGGATGGCCCTATAAATTCAATTTCGATCTCGCAATACCCAGAATTCATCTCCATAATATTTCAGCAAATTGTAAGCTATTCTTATTCTTCTTCTCTTTTCTCTTTTCTCTGAGTTCATCTGGTGTGTCTGGTTATTTGGTGGAGCTGAAAAAGTTATTCTTATTCTTCTCTTTTCTCTGATTTCATCTGTGTTGTGTCTGGTTATTTGGTGGAGGATTAATAATAGCTGCAAAAGTTATTCTTATTCTTCTTCTCTTTTCTCTGATTTCATCTGGTGTCTGGTTATTTTGTGGAGGATTAATAATATCTGCAAAAGTTATTCTTATTCTTCTTCTCTTTTCTCTGATTTCATCTGGTGTCTGGTTATTTGGTAGAGGATTAAAAGTTATTCTTATTCTTCTTCTCTTTTCTCTTATTTCATCTGGTGTTTGATTATTTGGTAAAGGATTAATAATATCTGCAAATGTTATTCTTATTCTTCTTCTCTTTTCTGTGATTTCATCTGGTGTGGTTATTTGGTGAAGGATTAATAATATCTGCAAAAGTTATTCTTATTCGTCTTCTCTTTTCTCTGGTTTCATCTGGTATCTGGTTATTTTGTGGAGGATTAATAATATCTGCAAAAGTTATTCCTATTCTTCTTCTCTTTTCTCTTATTTCATCTGGTGTCTGGTTATTTGGTGGAGGATTAATAACATCTGCAAAAGTTATTCTTATTCTTCTTCTCTTTTCTCTGATTTCATCTGTGTTGTGTCTAGTGAGGATTAATAATATCTGCAATGGCGTTGATCTTGGCTCAAGAGTACCTAAACAACCGCGACTCTGATGCAGGAATTAGACCGAATGTTAATGCTGATACAACAAGTAGAGAGAATGTTAATGCAAGAGAAGGAAAAGGGCCTCCTCGCTCTCAACTCACGGAAGGGACTCTCGTGCAGATCAGAGGATTCAAGATAAGGAGTGATGGTCTGCAAGGATTAGCTGTCCCCCTGAGCAGGGCGCTTCAGGAAGGATGCTTCTCCCCTTAGAGTTGAAGCGATGATGGGAAACTGGTTCCTTCTTTGAATGTACAGTCAAATTTATTCATTGTTTGGATTTGGTAACAAACATACATAACACTATTCCTCCTCCTATTCAGTTTTGTACAGTATTTTCATCTTTGTACAGCTGCAGTTGTGGGGTTTTATGTAAGCCTTTCTACAGTCACTCATGAGAAATGGCACAGTTATGATACCTGGGCATCATGAGAAATGTCACAGTTATGATACCTGGGCATTGGTGTGGGTAGCAGACTGTTTATTACACAGTATAATTTTGTACATGTTTATCTTATATTTATACATCATTCACTGATTCTTCTTAAATATGGTTATCTCAGATTTATATATCATTCACTGATTCTTCTTATATATGGTTGAAAGGCAAATATCTGGAGTTTGCCATGAGTTGTTTAATTTACCAGCTTTGTGTTCAAAGTTCTTTTGTATACTTTATGGAAAACTCCCTCACTTGTTGTTTTTGCAACGTGTTCTGAAATTGGTGAATGATTTACACAGCATGATAATCACTAGATTTTTTGCAATGTGCTTTCAAGTTTCCTTGATCTCATTACAGAAATTTATTTGTTATTAGTATTTGGGAGGATTAAATTTCGAAATATGAAATTAATGAATAACTCTGCAATAAGGTTGGGACTCCTAAAATGATATGTCATATTGCATCCTAATAGAAATCTTTCTTATCCAAATCATCCTATTTATTCATTCTCTAAATTATTTAGGAAAATTAAAGTTAAGAGAATACACAGGTTTTTACTATATGTCTTATTAGGATATTGATCTTAAAGTAATATTAATTTTTTTTATTTAATTTTATATAAAAAAAACATCAAATTATACTTATTTTGTGACTTACACATAAAAACCCATTTCCAGTTTAAGTAGATAAAAGTCTCACAAATATGGGAAGGATAAATTGACTTAAATAATGTTAAGATAAATGGGAAGGATTATTGTTAAGATAATGTTAAGATGAATTGACTTAAATAATGTTAAGATAAATGGGAAGGATTATCGTTAAGATAATGTTATATTTGTATTGAATAATATTTCTATCTAAATATCATATTTATAGTATTTCCATTTTTGTGTAAATTTGGTAATTTCTTTTTATCTCTCTATATAGTAGTGTTTATGATATACTGACATATCAAATCTCTCGCTTTCATACATATACACATATTTTTGTTTTTGTTTGTATCTATATTTGGCTGACATATAATATTACTATTGTTATTTGTAATAAGTGATATTTTTTTAAGCCAACATATGATGATGTAAGATTTGCCCATATGATAACATCTCTACCATATTGGGTTGTAGACATGCCTTTTGATGCAACAAGATGTCTTTAATACTAGTCAAAAATAGGGGTGATTATGTTTACACATGAAGATATGGATGATCAATTACAATAGGAGGAACTTTTCAACAAAGTAGTGGCTAAGGTGGAGCATATGTTTCGCTCAAGTCTCCAAAATAGATCACTAATAGATGAGAGATGCATTGACAAATATATTCAGGGTTGGGAAGAAAGTATTTATATTACAAAACATGGCATGGATATGAGAAGTTGCACATGGTACAAGATGATTAATTGTTGAACTCTGTCATATGCTAGTGGGAAAACTAATGCTTGATGAACTTGAGGAATAGGTTCACACAAGTTGTGACAATTTTATGAAGTGCAAATGCTAGGTGACATAGTTATACAAACGAAGGGACCCTTAGCAATAACCCCTACAATCCCATGAAAGCCCATTTTAACCAAATAAGCCAATGTAGCAAAGAGGATATGAAACCATCTAGGGTTAGATAGTGTTGAGTGAAAACATGACCTTGAAGTTGCAATTAATGCTAATAAGTATTAGGCTAATCAAATATTGTAATCAATTTTGACATTATCAACAAGTTGACTTAAGGAGTATTTAATCAAAGTTAACTTTGCCAAATGAGTTATTGGATATAAGAATAAATGTAGATGAAGGTAGTGTGTTAGATGTGTTTCGCATGATTGTGCCTCACTTCTTTGTACTAATTTTGATCTAAAAATTGCTCCATTCTTTCAACAATGGGATATCCTCCTAATTTGTTAGGTTGTTTCCCACTATAAACTTTACCTTTTGGCATGGATGGTTACATTATGAGTTATTTGGTTATTGATATGAGTTTCTTTATTATTGTTTGATTAAGTTGTTTCTATTATGTGTTTAGATTCTATTTAGTGATTTATCTTATACCTTCCAAAAATTAAAATGAGTATTGTTATGTTCTATCTTTAATCTTGTTTGTTTGGTCAGAGATTCGCTAGTGGTTTTTTTGTTAGAGGAGGTTTTTTTATAGGTTGGGGTTGTTTTTAGATGCAACATGCACATCGGGTACCAACATGAAGACAAATGGAACTTCTGGGAGGTTATCAACTAAATTAAAGTGAAAAGGCATCTTTTGACTACCAGAGATTACCAACACTTATAGGACATGTGAGGATCACAATTCCTATTTCCCATATTTAATTGATGATTTTTTTTACTTCAAGAGCTTTGTGGAACCACACCTTTTGGACAGTAACTCCAAGATAACTGGTATTAAAGGATGAAAGGTATTCAAATTCTCACTCATTGATGGAAGGCTAGTCATGAAATATAGAGACTTGATTAAGGATGAAAATAGTTCACCTCCTATTAATATCTAGCACTATTTTCCTATTGGCAACCCAAATGTAGTGTTCCTTAAACCTTAGACTTGAAACACAAACTATGTATACATAGATTACAAATGCATAAAACTAGATACAAGAGACAAACAAGATGAAATATGTCAAGCACACCCTTGTATAAGAAGAAAAAAAACTAATGTTCACTTGCCTCTTAAGGTAGGTTAAACTTTCACTGATCAAAGCTCAAAATAAAACAATACTTGACAAAATATTCCATAGCCTCCTAGCTCTTTAAATGGATTCTCAATAACAAAATCCTAACTACTTGTGGTCCCATCATTAATGAGTACCAACTACTTAGTAAGCCTTATTTAATAAAGAAAACCCTTTTACATTAAATAACTATCCACTACTATCGAATGGGACTTATTTAAAGAAGATGGTTGCATGCATTAATTGAATAACTCATTGTTAGCCTAAAGTAGAGAGGTTAGGGTAGGAACCTAATATGCCCTTCCCCTTCAAAAGCAGTGTTGTCCTCAATGCTTGAGGTGAATAAATTGTTGTGGATTCATTGTTAGTTCCCATGTGGCATATTTAGGTTGCATATATTTCCATTGGATTACTACTTCTCAGACTATGCTCTAGGACAATTGACGCTCTCTAGTATCCAATATTGTTTCTGGTTGGAGCCAAATGGAGTCTTCTTCATCAAGTTATAGTAAGGTATTTTGCACCTTGCAATTCAATCATGTGGCCTTCTTCAAAAAAGACAAAAGAAAGATTGGATGACTCTTGGAGTGGGCTAGAAGAGTTATCTTGTAGGCCACTTGTCTAATGTGTTGGATGATCTTATAGAATGAATATAAATTTGATGTTAGTTTCTCACGGATTTTATATTTGAGTGATGTTTTCTTATAGGGTTTAATGCAAAAAAACACTCGATCCCCTTCTGCAAAAGAATTCTCTAAGTGATGTCGGTTATCTTGTTCTTTCAATTTATTTTGATCCATAACCAAATTATTCTTAAGTGTGCAAAGAATGGCTTCTATAGAATGAAGTGTTTTATCCATTGTATGAACCTAAGAGGTGTTCAGTAAATAGGAAGTCATTGACAAGGGTTGTTGGCCATATATAGCTTCTTATGATGTCATTTTGGTAACTCTATGATAAGTGGTATTGTACCACCATTCTACAAGGGGAAGTGGTTGTGCCCATTGGTGTGGCTTTTTAGAAGTGAAGAATTGTAAATAGGTTTGTAATCCCTTGTTCACCACATCAATTTGACCATGAATTTAGAGATAACATGCAATACTCATGTGTAACTGGGTACCTTGCATTTTAAATAGCTCTTGTCAAATTTTCTAGTGAATAAGGGGTCTTCATCTGAGACAATGGAAGTGGACATGCCATGTAACTTTAAAATCTAATCCATGATGACTTGGGCAACTGAGGAGGGGATAAATTGATGCAATAAGGCATAAAAATGAGCATATTTAGAATTATAGTTGACTACCACCATGATCATTGATTTGTTACCATATCTTGGGAGTCCCATTATAAAATCTATAGAGATGTCAGTTCATAGACGTCTCGGGATCAATAGTGGCTCAAATGCCTCTAGCATCTTCATTGTATTACCCTTGTTTCTTTGGAAAGTGTCACTAACTGCTACAAAATATTGGATGTATATTTTCATGTCTTCCCAAAAGAATAAGCACTTAGCTCTTTCATAGGTTTTATGAAAGCCAGAGTGACCCTTTGTAGGTGATGAATGCAACTCCTCTAAAACCCCTTGTTTTAAGGTAGAATTGTTTACCATAACAATGTACCCTTTATACCTCAATGTATCTTGTTTCCATGTATACCATTGAGGAGGGTTGGGATCTTCTTGAAGATATTGAATGAGTTCAACTATAATGTCATTTTCTATCCATTCTTGACAAGCTTTCTCAAGCCAACTTGGAATGGGTAAGTATAAGGCAAAGAGGGATACACCTGTTAGAAATTTAAGTGTGCTTGTTTCACCATAGAAAATATAGCAATATTGTCACCCAACCATAGGTCGAAGCCACCCCCAAGCACCTTAACCTTGACAGAGAGAATAATCCTGGAATAAAACCCTAGAACCAATAGCCAATCAAGGTAGCGTACCTCTCTCCAAGGCTAGCGCACCAAGCAAGAATAACCAAAATTCAAGCAGAAAGTCCAAACCATAACCAAGAGAAAGTCCAAGCCAAAACTGAAATTTTTCGGTTGCAGCAGCTGCAGCTACAACTCCTCTCCAAACTTACGCATCGCTGGCCTTATGCAGTTATGAGAGGTGAGGTGACAAATGAGCTCTAGTGCCCTCTTATGTATAGTCCTCCAAGTGAACTAGCGAGATTGACGTCTACTTTTGGAGGCTAATAACTCTATAATAAATATCCTCTTGAGTCGACTTTTCTCCTAGGGTTATTATCCAACGTTTTAGGGTTTATCTTTCTCCCTGGAATATTCTAGTCTCATCAGGGTTACATGTAGAGTTTAATACCTCCCGCAACTACCATAATATCAACACCACCCTCCTTGAATTGCTTGGATAAATCATTAGCCACCACATTTTATATACCCTTCTTATATACAATCTCATAATCATACCCCAACATTTAGTGAAACACTTATGTTTCTTTGGTGATGATAACCTTTCTTCTAGAAAATACTTCAGACTATGATGGTTGATTTTAATCTAGAAGTTCTTCCCCATGAGATATGGGTGCTAGGTATCAATTGCATGAAGGATGGTCGTCATCACTTTCTCATATGTTGATTTACCCAAAATGCAATCACATAAATTCTTACTAGTGGATGCCAAGGGAAGCCTTTCTTGCAACAAAACCACTCCAAGACCTTTTCCCTGGGCATCACATTCCAAGTCAAAAGTATTAGTAAAATATGACACTATTAACATTGGAGTAGAGAACATGGCATCTTTTAAAGCTGAGAAATCTTACTGGACTACCTCACTCCATACAAAGGCATTCTTTTTGAATAGTCAAGTTAAGGGAGCGAAATTTTTTCCATAATTTTTCACAAGCTTCACATAGTATCCTACAAGTCCTAAGAACCCATGCAATCTCTTTAGGGTCTTAGGGTGGGGCCAATCATGCATAGCCACAACTTTCTTGGGATCTACTCATACTCCATCTTGACTTAAAATGTGACCCATGTATTCAAACTCTCAAACCCAAAAATCACATTTGGAATGTTTGAAGAATAACTAGTAGTCCCATAGGAGTTGCAAGGATCTATCGACATGCTCTATCTGGGATTCCTAGGATTTTTTATAGATTAAGATATCATCAAACAATACTTGCACAAAATTGTGTATGAAGGGTTGTAAAAAAAAAATCATAAGGCTCTTGAGAGTGGATGGAGCATTGCAAAGGCCAAAGGGCTTCACTAAAAAATCATAATGACCTTCATGTGTGTGGAAAGTTATATTTGGGGTGTCTACCTCTTTCATCTATATTTGGTGGTATCCACAATGAAGGTCAAGTTTAGTGAAAAACTTGGCTCCATGAAGTTCATCCAAGAGAGCATCAATAACTGTGATGGGAAATTTATCCTTGATGGTCAACTCAATGAGAGACTAGAAATAAATAAGCATGTGCTAATTGCCTTCCTTATTTAATACCATGACCACTAGTGATGAGTAAGGGCTAGTATTGGCATGTGTAACTCTAACCTCTAACAAATATTGTATGATATTCTCTATTTCATTCTTACGTGCAAAAGGGTTGCTATAAGGGTACATATTGAGTGGTTGACTACCTATAATTAGGGGAATACCATGGGCATGCTCCCCACATGAAGTTAGCAAGTGTTGGGGTGTTTTGAATACATTTTGATGTTTAGAGAGGACTAGTTATAAATTAGGGTGAATCATTGATGGGGAGGTGCCCACTACTTGCATGACATTGTATTATGCAATAATGTTTGGGTGTCCTTTCTTTAGTAACTTCTCCATGTGATGAGAGGTGGTAATTTTAGGTGAACGGAATGTAATCCCCTTGAGGGTATGTTAATGCCCTTCCTTAGTGAATATAATGTATAAATATTTGAAATCCATGGTGACAAATCCCAAATGCTCAACCATTATTCCTTGAGAACTACATCACAACCACCCATTTAAATAAAAATCATGTGAGATTTGAGATGATACCCACCCATTTGAAGTTTCACATTTCACATCAGCCACCGTATTTCCTCATAACCCCATTGGCTATCAAAATTTAAAAATTAGGTATGGCATGGACATAACAATGGGTTTCATTGGCCACTCTCTTATAAATAAAATTGTGGGTGTTGTCGCTATAAATAAAAAATATCACTTTGTGGTGCTTGATGTAACCAATCAACTTGAAAGTTTGGGGCGAAGAAAAAACTTGATAAGGCATGGAGATAAATGTTGGGTTCCTTGCAATGATATTTTAAGGTGGTTTCATCTTCCATGGGAAGGGTTGTTCATCCAATGCTAGTTCAAGGGTGTCTTCAACTAGGATGCCTTCTGAGTGGTCTTGTAGGGATACATATAATTGACCTTATTTTTATTATCTACATGTGTGCCCTTTGAAATACAACACATCACAATTATAGCAAAGTCTAAGGCACTGACATTCTACAATCTTTTCCTGAGAGAAATTTTGGTTTATCAATGGCTATTAAGTGGAGGGGCACAAAGTAGTTGCCACATGAGCACTAGTGTAAGTAGTGAATGAAGGTATTTTTACTTGGGCATTGATCACCATCTTGGAATTTTTAGCTTTTTCACAAGATTCCAATTATGTGGCTAGGCATTGCATCATGACGTGTGCTCTAATTTCCTCCTTGAGACCACCGGTGAAACATTATTTAAGAAAGGAATTGGATAGGCCCTTAGTGTGAATTGCCAATTTCTCAAAGGATGCAATAAATACAATAATTGTGCCCATTTGGAATAATTTTGTTAGTTATCTCAGATAGTGAGCTCTCATTCAAAACGAGCATAAATGACCTTCACAAACTCTATCCAAGAAATCTAGCCTCCGAAATATTTCTTATACCATTTCCACCATTGCAAATAGTCTGAATCCAAATATAAGACCCCCACTTTGAGTTTTTGTAGGTCATAATGCCATGGAGAGAGAAATAGTGTTCCATTTGGGTAACCCAACTTGATGGATCAGAACCATCAAAATTTTGCATGTCCACTTTTGGAAAGTGATGCCATGAATTATGATCGTGAAAGACTGTATGATGACTATGGTATCCCTGAAAGAATGTATTAAGGTGCATCTTTTCAACTGCTAAAAATTCCCCTATGGGTGGATCAGTGTGGGTTTTTATCCCCTTGTCTTTTTTGGAGCCCAATAACAATCTTATCCATCTTTGATTTCTTCCTTCTAGTTATCAAGTTGGTGGGACATATGTTGGGAAACCTATGAGGAGATTTCAACACTCTAATGATGTTAGGATATTTAGACACTTAGGAGTTAGTAAGATATACTTGGTCTATTGTGTCATTAGGTAAAAGTGTGTTTTCTAGTGTGTTGCTTTAATATGCATTAGTATGCATTTGTAGTTAGGAAATCCGACGGTCATGATATGTTCCCGACATAGAGTGATCTGATGGTTCATACTCTCCTCGATCTTAACAACCATTGATCTGTGGCTTAACACCCGATTGGTCCATGATCTTTATTTAAAGAGCATGGAGGGTCATTTTTTGATGATCGATTGTGAGAAACTCTCTTGTAAAATTTCTCTATAACATTTTTCTTTGCATTAATAAACTGCTCCAAGTGGTCGCATTGGCTGGGGCCGTGGATGTTTCCCAGTAGGGTTTTTACCACGTGAAAACATCAGTGTGTTGATCTTTGATATGGTTATGTGAGTGGTTACTGAAGGTGTTCATCCTCTGTTGGAATACCTGTGTTGTCGAACATGGTATCAGAGCCTGTTTGAAGATCCGCTCCTATTGTAGATCGAGATCGTGAAGCCGTGTTGCCTCACCTCCATTTTTTGTCTCTTATGTACATTTCTAGGCTGAGAGGATTATTCCATTGTGTCCAGAGCACTTGTTTCATTCAGGAACACTTTTCGTTTCACTCGAAAAGGTTTCCGTTTTCCCAAGATACAGCCATTACAGTGAGATCCGGAGGTATAAAGTTTGAATACGCATTTTTAAAAGTTTTTGCATAGAAGTTTTTTGGGTTTTATTTCAGTTTTGTATTTTTTTATTTTCGGGTTGCTACTCTTTTAGATCTACATATGCTCTTTGCCCCGCGTCCTGTGCGATCTTGGCAAATCAAAAACAGATAGGAAAAGGTGCATCTTCTGGGTAAGCTAATCGAGATCTAACCCTTGTTGTTATCGGCACGGACGATGACGACAACGACAACAACAAAAACAACAACAACACCCCCAATCCTCCTTCTGAACATTACAATATGTTTTGCTAGACCATTTGGTTAAAATTTTCCTTATTAAGTAACATGTCTTGAGTTCAAGTCTCTCTTTTGCTACCTTTTTTGAAAAAGTTATGCAAAAATTGTAAAGTGTATTTCACTTCAAGTATAAAAGTGAATCACTATAAGTAGCTTTAATATTTTATTTTAGAGTTATTTTGCATGCAACCTTTTTGTTATAAGGTAACTTCATTGTAAAAGTGATCCCCACTTCTCTTTATAAAAGTGGGTCATTTCATAAAACAGCTTACACTATCACGTGGTCATTTGGTTATCGTTTATGCTTTTTTTTTAAAGGGCATAACTCTCACATCGGAAGTCTGTTTTCAGTGCCATTTTTTTTTTAAACCACATAACTTTTCGAGCTCTTTCCATCCAGATCATCAGTTTCAATTTTTAAATCCACATTATCTGCATATTTAATATGGCTTCTACAAGTATTGTCTTGCTTACCAACAACAACTACTTCCAATGGAAATTTCATATGGAAGATTTATTAAGAAGTAAAGGCTTGTATTGGATTACCTTGGGAAAGGAAAAAGCACCCACTGGTGCTGATAAGAAAGAAAAGTGGGATAATAGGAATGACGAAGCACGTGGACTAATCGAAATTTCCATCTCTCCTTATTTAAGGTACCACATCCAAGACATTGATGACCCTCAAGAAGCCTGGGAAAAGATTGAATCTGTGTTTGGTAAACTCAATATTATTCGAGCACAACAATTAGAAAATCAAATACTGACCTTGAGTCCAAGTGATTTTTCTTTCCTTGGAGACTATCTATCTAGGTTTAAAACACTCAGAATTTTATATGAAGAATGTAAGATAAAGATGAAGGAGGAGCGTTGCATCTATCTTATTCTTTCTGAGCTAGGTAGTGCATATTCTGTGTTTGTATCTACCTTTTATGCCATGAGAGAGGCTCTAGGGGAAGAAGCTTATGAAAAACCCATTCTTGAATCCTTTTGTGCTTCTTTGATTCGAGAGGAAGATAAGCTTGTACACTTTGGATTGATCAACACTGCAGGTCCCTCCAACAAAGCGTTAGCTGCCCAACAGAAAGATAAACCCAAGTATCCCAAGAAGCAACATCCTCGCTACAACAACAAACAACATAAGGGTCCGAAACCTACTCAGACAGCTTCAGCTCCTACTGGTGACAAAGGAGCAAAATATAAAAGTAAGAATAATAACAGACATTGCAACTTTTGTGATAAAGATGGTCATGATGAGTCCAAATGTTTCAAGAAGATGGCATCTTTAGAAGCAGCAATGAAGAAGCACAACCTCAGTATTGATTCTACTTCTTCTTCTCATGGACATGCAATTTCTTCTTCTGGTTTCTCCTTCAATGCAAATTCTACTTCTACTACTTCTTCTGATGAGTGGCTTATTGATTCAGGAGCATCTTATCATATGGCTAAGGATAAAGCCATATTTTCTGCTCTCAATGAATGTAACACCAAGAAAATATTTGTTTGTGATGATAGATCTCTTAATGTTATAGGATCTGGAACAGTTCAAGTAGATAATGGTCATTTCAATGATGTATTATGTGTTCCAAGTCTTTCTTGTAACCTCTTATCAGTATATCAAATCACTCATTCAGGTGAAGGTAAAACCGTCGATTTTTCACCTCACCAAGTTGTAATCAAGGATCTAAAAGATCCCAAGCATGTTCTTGCAACTGGAATTGTTGATGATATTACCAGGTTGTACAAGTTTGACAACTTTGGGTCATCATCTTTTTCATCAGTTTTTGTTGCTCATAGTGATGACTTGAGCAAACTTTGGCATGAGCGGTTTGGTCATCT
>ML796380.1:414323-426068 GCA_009831015.1 Picea engelmannii
AAGCCCTCATTCTCAATTGTAATCATCTTATCATCTATCTTATTATTCATTCTTATTACATATATATTTGTCCATATGGATTTGGTTACTATATTCCAGATATTTTGGGATTAATCTTGTGTGAGCGAACTTTGTTCGTCTCACTATTCAAGTGTTATCTATGACTTATCTAAATATGACCAAGAGTTGGAGGAGATTCTTTTGAGATGAATCACAAACAATTGTATGGTGGGTCCAAAAAAAGGGTTAGTAAAAAGGTGTACCCTCGTGATCAACACAATATAAGGAACCTTTTGAGATAGTTCTCCCACAATGGTATTGTCATGGCCCCATAATTAATGAGTACCAACTACCTAATGGACCTTATTTCATAAAGAGGACCATTTTATATTAAATAAATTTCCACTACTATCTAATGGGCCTCATTCGAAGAATATGGCTACACATTAATTGACTAACTTCTAGGTAGCCTAAAGTAGGGAGGTTAGGATAGAACCCTATCACCGGACTTACCTATGGGGGAGCCTCAATTATTGGCCTATCCTTATCCCTCACATATACAAGCTCTTCAATTTAGCAGTCAAGCAAGGCTTCCCTAAAACCTGGATGCAAAGCCTCATTGTTCCTATTTTTAAAAATGGGGATAGAAACATTCCCTCTAATTATAGGACCATTATGATTAGCCCGATTTTAGCCAAGCTTTATGGAATTATTTTGGAAAATAAGATTAGCCTTTAGCTAGAAAGTCACGGTAAAAGAGCTAAAGGCCAGGCCTGGTTTAAGAGATATCATTCAACTGTGGACCATATTGTTACCTTTAGGATCATTACGGAGGAGTTCTGCCATACTAAAACCAATCTTTTTTGTTGTTTTCTTGACTTTAGAAAAGATTTTGACATGGTTCCTAGGAAAAACCTTTGGAATAGGTTGGAAGAGATAAAAGTGACTCTCGAGTTGAGGGTTTTTGTAATAAGGATGTATGAGAATGTTATTGCTAAGTATAAAAACATTGAGGGCTGGTCAAAAGAGATTAACTGCAATATCAGAGCCAAACAAGGTTGTCCCTTGTCCCCTACCCTTTTTGGCATATACATTGACAAGTTAGAAGATTGCTTGGAAAAAGCAGGTTGTTTTGGCCCTAATCTCATTGGTACAGTCATCAATCTTCTTCTTTATGCCGATGATATCATTCTTATGGCAAGGAGTCCCCGTGATCTAATATGGGTATGATTGTTAATATTGATAATACTAAGGTCATGATTATTAAATATAATAAGATCCCTTGTGAGATGGAAAGGGGCCTCTATGCTCTCAATTCACAGGACTTTCAAAAGGTCGCCTTCTTATGCAGATCACATGTTCAATGACTGATCAACTGCAAGTAGCTTTTCCTCTGAGCACCCTGCTTCTCGGAGGCTTCTCTTAGAATTTAGGCGGAAATCTTCTCCGAATGGATTCAATAGGATTTGAACTGAACCCTAACATTGCCCTACTTCTCCTTTTCAGTTTTGTACAATTCTTCTTCTTCTTTCCCTTTGTACAGTTGTGGGTATTTATAAATTCTCGTGACTAGATCCATCGGGGCATTTGATTACAATCAACACAGCTAAATATTTTGTACAGTCATAAAAAATGGCATGCATTCTCACCTTAGTATTGCTATTGGTAACAAACTGTTTCTTACATTTCTAATTCTCTGTAATTATAACAACAATAGATCTCTTATTTATACATCATTCATTGATTCTTCTTAAACAAACATTGACAGACAAATCTTTGGAATTTGCCATTGTTGGCTGTATTACAGATTAAATCTCTCTATTTATTGTTATGGAAAAAAATCTTCATCGACTATGAGCCAATATGTCGATGATTTACAGAAGGATAAGAATTAGATCCAAATCTAGATTAGAGTAATTTAAGCTTAACCATTGTTTAATTGTTATAAGTCTTGGATTTTTGATTGAAATACTATTGCCAGAAATTTTGATTGAAATATTGTTGCCAGAAATTGTCGAATCCGCAAATTTGAAATCTTGTTGCCAAAAATTGTTGAATCTACAAATTTGAAATCTTGTTGTCAGAAATTGTTGAATCTGCAAATTTGAGTGGTTAATTCTATATAATTCAAGTGGTCCAGGGTTTATTAGCAAGATGAATCCATTTCAACATTCAAAAATGTAATTTAAATAACAAAAAATTGTGATTTCATGTAGATTTGTGTTACTTAATTCTGATAAAAAAAAGCAAAACATAAAACGATTAAACAACACCAAAAAATACTCCCCATCTCTTAGACTTTTAATTTATAAGTCTCACCTCTGCATTGAAGCAAAAAATGGTTGAAAATAATTGTTGAATCGAAAATAATTGTTGAAAATAAATAAAAACCTAAACACTTTAAATGGGTAAGTTCATAGCTCACTCTCTAATAATTTAATAATTTAACACTTATATATGGGAAGTTTGGAAATTAGAATCATTGTATTATGATTTTAATTTTTTAAATAATAATAATATAATTTTAATTTTAAGATTATGATTAAGTCATAAAGCAAATTAGTGATAACCATTTGACTACTAAAGTTTATAGAGGTATACATACCCTACCCTACCCTACCCTACCCTTCTTGATTTGAACTTGTGACTTCTTAAGAGGAAACACATATTGTTTTATAAAAAAAATAATTAAAATATAAAAGAATATGAATCTATTTAAGTATTTATATTGTTTAAGTATTTAGTTAAAGAGATCATTTGCAAAATAAATAATAAAAACTATCCAGTTTAAGACTTGTTGATAGATAGAGGATTTAATTGAAATACTAGAATATGAATTGAAGTTAAAATTTAAGGAATTCAAAGAGGTTTGTTGTAAATGTGCCAAGGAGATACCACAACATCTTTGTTGCATTAAATCTCATCTTAAATTATCTTTATAAAATTGAATTTTGATGGAGTTTTGGATTTAATTGAAATACTAGAATATAAATTGAAGTTAACATTTTAGGAATTTAAAGAGGTTTGTTGTCTGAAAGGATATATTTTTTTAAATAAAATTGGTAAAATTTGTATTAAAAAAACAATCGTGATATAGCCACATAGACAGCCATTACATATTCAAAATAGACATGTAAATTTCATAATCGCGATGAAGTTTGTCCCTATATGAAATTGTCCAAACTACGAGCCCTGAAATTGGCTTACAACTACTGCAAAGCCTAATATACCAGTTAAGCTTTGTCTAATGGAGTTCCATCCTGAGCTTCTTCTGTAGAGTCTGGTGGTGAATTGATGTTTGGAATCTACCTGGGAGGAGTTGGAGATGAAGTTGCATCCGGAATTTCCTGACTGAAAGAAGGATGCGCCGAAGAGACAGGCCTGGAGCGAAGATCCTCTACCTCGATACGAATGGCATCCACTTCATCCCATAGTTGTTGAATTCCCTGCCTCTGAGAAATTAGAAGGTCCACTATTGTTTTCCATTGAACTGAGGCATTTTACATGTTGATTTGTAGGACTAAATTAACCAGAGTTTCATATTCCTCGTCCTGGAGCTCTCAACGCCATCGTGTTATGCTCGAACGCTTGTTGTCCATGTTGCTTGCTAGAACACCTTCCTGGGATGCTTATGAGAAAGGCTATGTCCTCAAACAATCAAAGGGAAATGCGACCTAGAACACTGGAGTTGAAGCTACAACCAGATATCCACCACCCCAATTCATAATGTCATTCTTGATGGGAAGATCCTCTGTAATTTCTCGACAATGGGTGAAGGGTCGCCACCCTGGACGAAGAAGGAACCACAACATACCCCCACAACAACCAAAGAGATCTCCAGGCATGGGACAAGACTTTGGCCAAACAAATCCATTATTGTTGGAAGTGGATGAGGAAATCCCAGGGAAAGATGACATTTGATGGGTATGTAGGCGTACCACATCCATTAACTCAGACACAAAAGACATATGTGGTACTAGACGAGAGAGGAAATTCATTGAAATGCACTTGTGTGAGGGTACGTCGGGATCTGGAGGTGCATGAATAAGAAGGTTGGAGTAGCCACTCATCCTCCTCACTAGCCAAAAAACCATGACACTCCAAACCTTAGCCTAAGGTTTCTTGCATTCATCACCATTTATTTAGTTGGTGGGTCCGGCCTATAGGAGAATGTTGTTGTGGGTATATCCATCCCGATTTTAATTAGAGGATGAAATGTTGAACAAATCGACCATCAATTCATAATGTTCCCAACGAGTCCTGAGTAGCCATATTGGCACCTCTATATGAATCATCTATAGTAACCTATCATGTGTACCAAATTTGAGCACATCTCTCTTACAGAAGTGGGGGCCAACATGTCCATTATTGCTGCAATCTTTGCTTGATCTACTAGCAACCTTCCTTGCATACGACATGTCCTAGTAACATTCCAAATGGTGTATACAAGATGCAATTTTTCAAGTTCAACGAGATTTGCAACTGCCTGCATCTATAGTACATCAATTGTAGTGTCTGCATATGCTCCTTGAGTAGGATGAACACCATCCAATCATCTAATTATACCTCTAGAAACTTATGCATAAATTCCTTAAAGGTTGTGACCACAATTTATAAAACATTGCAGGTGCATTTGTCAAGCCAAAGGGCATTACTTTGTATGCAAATGATCCCCACTCTATCAAAAACATTTTCTTGGCTCTATTTTATTATGATATTTGTACCCAATGGTTTCCTGAGAAGAGATCTATGAATGAGTAAGCTTCACTCCCACCCACATTCTCCAATACCTCATATGTAAATGGTGTTGGAAAGGGATTGTGTACACATGTTGCATTTAACTTGTGAATGTATACACAAATTCTTAGATCACATATATTATTTGGTCGCACCACCATGGGGATAATATGATCTAAATCCATTATGGGACAATGATCTCGACCTCTAGTGTTGTATCCAACTCTTTGCACACTTTTCCCTTGTAGTTCATGTTTAGTCGATATGGTCTCTTATTGATCGGATTATCATCGAGATTCAATTGAATCTTCATCTCTCCGAGGGATCATGCAATCCCCTTCATTTCAAAAAATACTTGGGAAAATGTCTTCATATTATTTCAGTAAGTCTACCACTTGTAGCATTGTTTCTTGATCCCAGTAATCACCAATTATAGCCATATTAGGTGATTCTTCTATGCATATATTGTGTTTATTTTTTTTAATGGTTTCATATAGTCTAACGTAGTGCAACTTGAGGTATTTCCCTGAAACATGCGCTCACCCTTGGTTTCATTGATATGTATTCCTTGGGGGTCCTCTTCCTACACATTGTCATTGTCAACCTTCCAACAGTATACTGAGTGCTTCATTTTTTTCATCAACTTATGGTATGCGCAAACCACGTTCTAGGCAATGTCTTTGGGTTAACGATGGAAGATCAAATCCTTGATTCTTAACAAAACCTCCCTCTACATAGGGACCTCCAACACAAATTTGAACGTTGCACGAAATTGACTGTTCATTTCTTCCTGGATGTACCAGTTTCTAGGTACCATATACATTGTATGGATGAACCTATAAACCCATTATGTGATAAGAATATTCTTGGTTGTCCAACACCTCTCATAGACGAAAATACATTCCTGAGGATCTTCGGTACCTTTGTACCAATTCATTAATTCAAAGTCAGTCATTGGATGGAACCTTACTTTGATACACTCCAACACCTATGCACATTCTTGTAGATCTGCATGATGCGTCATCCACCAGTACATAGGTGTTACTTTTACTATTGAATCCATAGAAATAATCCTTTGGTTCTCAGGAGAACTCCTCCATTTATGCTAGGAATGTGTCTACAGGTCCATCCCATCAAACCTTGGTAGGTCACACAAATTTGATATGATACAATGCACTGCTTGGTTGATTCATGCGCATCTCCTAGTCGATAACTCATCTAGCTTATTCTGCCATGTTTCCATTGCATACTCTGAATTTGTCATAGGAATGAACACTTATTCAACTCGGTTCACCATCAACTGTCGGATTCACATAGTCTTCCTTGTGACATGTTATCTTTTGTATATTCTCTATGATCGAGATTTGTGCCTCTTTGTTCACATATCATTGTATTTTTCACCCTCACTTAGATTAAATGATGCAATAACACACAAGGTGTCTGTCTCAAAGGACATTTTTCGTTGCTTCAAATTTAGCACAAAATTGTTATCATATGCCCAGTCAATGCCAAGTAGAGCTGGATAGGGGTCTAGGTCATCCATAATCTCATTCACTTCAAAGTCTATTTTAGTTTTTACCCCATTAATGTTCACTTCCACTTGCTCCATCCTACCAATGGGATAAATTTTATATTTGTTTGCAAGCCCGAGTTGAATGGGGGACCATACCAAATTTGGTTTACCCATGAACTCCCATGATTTCTTTGACAATATGTTCATGTAGAATCCCAGGTCCAAAATTACACCGTCCATCTCGTATCTTCCTAGCTCAGCTATTATCTTGAATTATCTCCCTGTGCACTTCCTTTTGCTCACATGACACACATCTCATTCTAGTGACGTGACACACATAGCCACATCAGTCTCCCCTTCCTCCATACATCTTGTCAACATGTGGGTTAATTTATTTGAAACTATAGGATCACCCAACACCTTAAGACAACAACACAAGAAATCACTTACTTAGTTTTATGATTTAGCCTCAAGGTAAGTGTTTCACTATTTTTCCTCTCACGTGTGTGTCGCAACTCTTCGCACACATGTTCCTCTTCTATTTCCTGCTACATTGTACGTGCAATTATTCACACATGCAAGCCTCTTCCAACGCCATATGTGCCATGCATTGCAATTCATCTCATGTGTTGTCCTCTTCCAACACCCTCTACATGTCACACAAGAACCACTTTTTCTATGCGACATCAAACTTAGGAGGTGCTTGGATTGTTTTTTTAATCTTTCCTTCTATATTCTTCCCTGAAATTTCTCCTTGTTCCAAGTCGATTCTTGTACAGATGCCTCCTCGGGTTACCACTCGTACATCAGCTTCTTCTTTTGGCTTCTGATCTTCACGCGACTCAACAATCACCATGTTGTTGTGCCCCTTATTTTCTTCTCATTTGGCCAATGACTCTAGGAAATCCTCTGTGACATGGTCTGCGATGTGGCAATATCCACAGACTGCATGTGGCTTGGTAAAGAATCGAGACAAGTGCCATATCTCACCACAACTAAAATAAGTAGGTGGTCTTCCTCATCCACCACCATATCCTCTTCCTCTTCCTCTTCCATATCCTCCTCTTTGGCCTCCTTGGTAGCCTCCTCTATCGACGCCTCTATGGTCTCCATTCTTATTCTCTTCCTAGACTCAGTAAGCATATGTAGTGTATTGCTCCTTCATTAGCTGCAAAAACTAGTAGTTGTTCACATCATGACCCATGGATTTGAAAAACTCACAAAATGGAGTGTGTTTGGTTTTTTGATACTTCTATAGTGTTTTAAAATGGGGAGGTATATGGCCCCATTGTCTACATATCTCATACCACTCAATATGTGGTCTTGTCGGAAATGGATTCAACACACCTGTCACTATGTAACTTCCTAGTGAAGAACACTCATTTCTATTGTTACCTTCTATGTGGAAAAAGGTACACTAGAAATTCTCACACACAAACTTAGCCTTCATTATATCTTGTATTTTCATGGTGAGGTTCATGAGTTGAGATTGTACCTACACAAGCCTTGTCAACATCTTTCCACCTCCTGGCATAGACTCTAAGTGCATTGCAATTTCTACTACCTCTTCTTGTGTTGTTATCTTCTTGTTTTGTTAAGTGAGTGGGAATCGAATGTGTGTTAGGAGTCCAACAATAAACCATTCTCTATGATAGACATATTGGATCTAAAATGTCATTCTTTCCAACAGAATCTTGAACCGTTGCTCATAATACTACATGTTTTCTCTAGCTTATTTCTTTAAAATCTCCTTGATCTCGATGATACACTGTGATTCTGACTTTGGTTTTTGAAATTCTCTCAGGATATCTCTCTTTATTTATGTAAGGGACCTTTCTTGTCCCACTGGTGCAGTAGCCTTGTACTTCATGTACCATGTTAGAGCTCTATCTCTGAATCTAGTCTTTATCTACACAATATTCAATGCCTCATTAGTGACATGTTTCACAGACCATATAACTTCACACATGAACCAGTGTTGTTCCCCAACATCTCTCCATGTCTCATGAAATGAAATAATCCTAAGGGTGGAATCTTGGTTCTCCATACTCGATCTAAAACCGTGTCTTCACGACTAACTACTACTTGTTGGTGGTGGTGTTGATGATATTTCCTGCAAAGTGTCACTGACTAAGGCTTCTACTTCACTCATATATTATCCTTCCCTTTATTCTAAGCTCTCTTCTTCTACTTCTCTCACCTCTTCACTTTCTTCGATTCTTTCTCCTTGATGAAAATGATCCATATCTATCCATGCAAGCCTTCTCATAATCACGAAGGTCTTTGCAACTTCTTGGAGGGATTCATCGTTATTTTATGTTATGTTGATGCTACTACTATGCACCCCATTTTCTTTTGATGTGACTGCATCTCTCACTAGCCAAGGGTATCTAACTTTGTTTTCTTCGATCCACTACTCCCATTACATCCAATATTCTTCTCTTCATACCTCACTCCTAATGTCATGTCTCTTCAATGGAGTCTCTTCTTTTGCACTTCTCTCTGGCACATAACGTTATCATGTGCACCCTTCTGGCATGATTTATCTTCTCTTCATATTATATCTTTGCTTCTCTATTTGACTTGCCTCCTTAGCTCAACTCTTCTTGCATATCTCTCATCTCTTCTTCTAGTTTGGATCCATTATTTTCTCACCTCATCTTGTTTTATTTTGGATCCCTTCTGCTAGATCTACTATTTCTTTCATGTTTTCTTCTTCCCCCTTCTTTCCATTCCCCCCCTCCACATGACAGGATTTATTCTACCATCCTATCGGGTTGCATGTGCATCAACCCCTTTTCTACAAACAACATCTTGATCCACGAAGGGATTTCTTCCAGCAATCTCCTTCTAGGGCAGGCTGCAAACTTTCTTTTAGCACTCTATAAAGACTCGTTACATTCTGCAACAAACTCAACAATATACCCTTCTTTCACATGGTCAAACTAGAAATCGATAGCTCTTGACCGCATATTTTCCATCGATATTAGCATATTGACCACATCTTGGTCCCAAATCAATGGTTCTTGGGTTCTCCATACAAATTTAATCTATTTTTGTCTCTTTATCCACTCATGCAATAAACAAAGAAACTCAACAAACAAAAGTTCATGTAAATATATATAGGTCTGCTTAGAACTCATTCCGAGTGAAACAAAGACCAACAATATGTTGAGATCTCAATCTACTTTCTCTCTCATATTCACATAACATCTTTGAACATAACAATAGCTAATTCAATGTGTAATTGGAGCTCTAACTCATCTGCAACTAAGATAACAATTCACTCTTAGTGAAAAAAAAACCCAATCCTTACATATCTACATGAATTTCCGTTATCTCCCATGGAGCATGGCAATCATAACAACCTTTCCAGGTCACCCGCAACCTCGACCATGACCAATAGGGTTTTTTCAAAAATGGTTGCAATGATGATCGAATATATTCGAGGATTTGGAATGCATGTAATATCAAGTCTTTGCACATATTAAAAAATGGTTTTGCGCACGCAGTAGATTCTTGGTTGGAGCATGTGCAAATTTTTCATCGCACAATGCAAAATTTTGGGAATGTGTGTACTGTTGACTTATGGCATGCACACAATCTTTACAAAACCTTAGGGTGCCAATAGTTTAATACCATTCATGTATTTTATGTTCCTTTGGTTT
Organism: Picea engelmannii; assembly: GCA_009831015.1. Taxonomy (NCBI): domain Eukaryota; kingdom Viridiplantae; phylum Streptophyta; class Pinopsida; order Pinales; family Pinaceae; genus Picea; species Picea engelmannii. Next base: position 424,242 of record ML796380.1, read on the forward strand.
GATACAAGAATATAAATAATAAATCATTGAATATTGAGCATCATCAAGTCTATTTTTAATGGGGAAATGAATAATGATAATATGGAAGATGTAAGAAGTAGAAATCAACATAGAAGTATTCAATTTTTTCCTCTTTAATAGTAATGGATAGGGTTTATATTAAAAAAAGAGGGACTATGCCATAATCCAAGTAGCTAAAAACAAAAAATATTAAAGCTTTCATAGTCTATTTTCTGCATTCAAATATTATTGCATATGTTCCTTCAGCTTCTGTGAAGGACATTCTTATCCTGCCTGACATAGACGGGAGAAGGCGCAAATGGATTGCAAAGCAAGATATTTAAAGCTCAAAGCAATCAGGTATTTCCTTATTGACCAGGTCTTGTATTGGAAAGACTCTCTAGGTGTTCTGCTGAGATGTTTAGACCCACAGGAGGCCCAAAAATTACGTTTGAATTCCATGACAACCTATGTGGAGGACATCACTTCTAGAGGACTACGACCTATAAAGTTATCAGGGTTGGGTATTTCTGGCCTACTCTGTTCATCGATGTCTGTGCAAAATTTAGAGCTTGTATCAAATGTAAGAAATTCTCAGGAAAGCAACAGCTCAAGTCTCTGCCATTGAAGCTTGTGGTGGCTTCAGGACCCTTTCATCAGTGGGGCCTAGACTTTATTGGGGAAATTCATCCTTCTTCAAGTGGTCAGCACCGGTGGATTTTGATTGCAACATATTACTTCACCAAGTGGATAGAAGTCATCCCCACTAGGAGCGCTTCTCACAAAGTAGTCATCCTCTTTCTTGAAGATATTATGGCAAGGTTTGGTTGTCCAAACAAAATTATCACTGATAACGTTGCATCCTTCAAGTCTGAACCATTGATCAAATTTTGTGAACAGTTCGGAATTTCACTAATCCACTCCACCCCCTACTACCCCAAGGCAATGGACTAGTAGAGTCCTCTAACAAGAGCCTTATAAGAATTATCAAGAGATTGTTAGAAGATAATAAGAATTCTTGGGATTCAAAGCTCAAGTTTGCTCTGTGGGATGATAGTGTAACAATGAAGAGTTCTCTAGGCACCTCTCCCTTTCGGCTTGTATATGGGACAGAAGCAATTTTTCCTTCTCAGTTAGCCCTACCTATAGAGGAATTCTTTCATGATCATCAAGGAGAGCCTGATAATATGATCAGAATAATTCATCAACTGGTATAAGCATAGCAGACTAGAGAGAAGGTGATGGATAGAACTCATGACCGTCAGTAGAGGATTAAGCAAGACTTTGACAGAAAAGTGAGAAAAGAATATTTCTAGTTGGGAGATCTAGTACTTAAATGGGATGCACCCAAACAAGACAAGGGAAAGCATGGAAAATTTGAAGCCCTCTGGATTGGACCCTTCAAAATCTCTGAGGTGTTTTCAAATAACACTTACATGTTGCACAATTTAGAGGGCGATGAATTTTTTGGTGGCCCTATAAATGGGCATTTCCTGAAGAAGTTCTTTATTTGAGCCATGAGTGGCTCCCATGTATTTGTAAATATTGTTTTCCTTTATTTTTCAGTTTTATAAGTGACTCCATAACCCAACAGCTAGGCATTGAAACTATAGAAGAGTTCTTGGCCTCTCACAGGGAGTAAGCCATCCCCCATGAGCCTAATGTTATCACATTAATTTGTAAGGGGGGTGTTTTCCTAAGAAATGGACCCCTTTGGAGAAAAAGTGGCAAGAAATGCGTTAAAAACCCACTTTTCCTAAGTTTTGTGTGCAAAGGCATGTCGCGCTAAGCAGCGCATGGATTTGGGAAGCCGAGATCTGTGCGCTC
>ML796380.1:426213-441557 GCA_009831015.1 Picea engelmannii
CCATATCCCCTCCCCTCCGAGTAGACCGGTTATCGCTTCCCATTACCGCGCCTACCTCATGCCGCCACCTGTCTCCCACTCCATATCTCTCCTCTCCATATCACATCTCCCATTTCCTCCTTTCGCTCCCTCACACATGTCCTCCACTCATCGTCCCTCCTTCGTACTTCACCCTCCTACCTCCTATCACATGTATTCCATGTCACCTCCTTGTGCCACATCACCTCAACGTCTACGCCCTGTCGCCCACGTCTTCTAGCCGCCACCTCGTCGATTGTGGAATTACATCTGGCCACTGAGCATGCGCCATAGCCTGCCAAGCTTGCACCAATCACTTCGTCAACCCCGCTAGATCTTTGTCCATTTCTGCCTGTATGACTCTCCCATAGACAATCCAGGCAAGCTCAAACAACGAAGAAGAGGCTGCCACGTCCTACAAATGCAGATCTGGCTTGGGCCTCCCTGATCCCGAGGAAGCAGTTATTAAAGAAGTTGGTGGTGGTTGGACATCATTTCCACCATTAATGGAAATTCCAGAAAGGGATTGTCAGCTGGCCAACTCACTTGCAGGCCCATTCTCGAACACGATTGCGTCTGAATGAACTTCATGACTAGCCAGAGACTGGATGTGCAGTCTTCCAGGAGGCATCCAGACGTAAAATCTTTAATGTAATAGTTTGAACTTGTTGTTGTGGTTCTGTTTTGAGTATTTAGGAGTCATTCTCAATTTTAGTTAGTGTCAATGGTAGAGCTGAGCTCCCACATGTAATGTTTTAGTAAAGATCCTGGTTCTCCAGTTATGTATGGTATTTTTCAGACGTCTTGTTTAATAACAATCAGTTTTGTTCCCCATTTCTTTTGACCTCTGATACTAGAAGCTCGGGAATGGATGATCCAGTCGAGTTGTTGTGATTGTGGTGTAATGTAGTTTTGATTGCATTTCCACTACAACGTTTTTTTCAGTTTCTTGAAGTTCTCATATCCGAGCGGATCTTGTATCTGAAGTTTTTCTTCCCAAGGCTGCTAGAAGACCGGATGTTCATAGAAGACCTTCACTTTTCTCTCTCGTTCTTCCACCTATCTGCCACTATATCAACTTACCAATTGAAGTTAGATCAAGACCCCATTTATCTGTGCACAACTACCTAGTTTTCTAAGTTAAAGCGATATAATCTTGAGACTGTGTCCATTATACCACCCTTAAATTTATTCATTGTAACATACAAACTGATGGGTATTGGGCTTACTTATGTCGCAATCCAGAGGTGACTTATGGTGCTAACAGAATGAATTGGAAGAATTATGTATGAAGTGAATCATAGAAAGGAAAAAGACTACTCCATATGCACCTCAGCAAAATGGAGTTGCAGAAAAGATGAGCATGACGTTGATGAAAAAGCAAGGTGCATGCTCAGTGGTACTGGGTTAGGGAAATAATTATGGGCGGAGGAAGTGGGTACTGCATGTTACCTGGTCAACAGATCACCCTCATTAGCGTTGGATGAAAAGACTCCACAAGAGGTATGGACTAGTAAGAAACCTTCTCACACACATCTCAAGGTATTTGGTTGTGAGGCCTATGTTCATGTTCCAAAGGAAAACATGCGTAAGATAGATAAGAAGGTTGAAAAGTGTTGGGTATAAATATGGTCTCAAAGGTTATAAGCTTTGGAACCCAGAAACTAAGAAGTTTGTGTATAGCCAATATGTGGTATTTAGAGAAATGAAGGATGTTGTTAAACAGGAAGTCCTACCAATTAAGGAAGAACCAAATAAAATAGAGTTTGATTTAAAGGATGATGAATCAGACTCTACAAAAGAACAAGAATTAGAAGAAGATCCTCATACTTCAGTATTGAGGAGATCAATTTGAGAAAGAAGGTTACTAGAAAGGTATACTCCATCTTATTTCCATTCAAACTTGTCTTTGTCTATTACTGATGATGATCCTAAAACTGTCAAGGAGGCAGTGCATTCAGAGGATGGAAAGCTCTGGGAAAATGCCATGGATGAAGAAATGGTAGCCTTGGATAAGAATGAGGCTTGGGATCTAGTCGAGTTTCCGACTGGAATAAACCCCATTGGCAGCAAATGGGTATTTAAAAATAAGTTGAATGGAGAAGGAAAATTGGAGAAATACAAATCCCAGTTAGTAGCAAAGGGTTATTCTCAGGTTGAGGGAAATAATTTTGGTGAGATTTTTTCTCCTATTGGCAAGTTAACTTCTATAAGATTTTTGTTATCTGTTGTTGTTGCATTTGTTTTTGAAGTAGAACAGATGGATGTGAAGACAACATTCCTACATGGGGATATGGGAGAAGCAATCTATATGAAGCAGCTAGAAAGCTTTGTTTTGAAGGGAAAGAAGGAGCTGGTATTCAATCTGAAAAAGTATCAAAAATTTGATACTTATATGGTGGGACTTGGCTTCACAAGAAGCAAAGAGGATCATTGTGTGTATTTTAAATTAATTGGTGATCATTTTATTTATTTGGTCTTGTATGTGGATGACATGTTGTTGATAGGAAACAACAAGGAGATTATCCAGGATGTGAAAACTCATTTGTCCTCTAAATTTGACATCAACGATCTCGGTGCTTCAAATTTTATTCTGGGCATGGAAATTAAAAGAGATCAGAAAAAAGAGGAAACTCTGGTTAAATTAGAGAAAATATGTCGAGACAATATTGCAGAGGTTTAATATGCAGGAATGTAAACTGGTCAAGGTCCCTATTCTTGTTGGTGTAAAGTTATCTGTGGATCAGTGTCCCAAGACACATGAAGAGGAGGAGGACATGTATCATGTTCCATAGGTGAGTGCAGTTGGAAGTTTGATGAATGCAATGGTATGTACTAGACTAGACATTGCACATGCAGTGGGAGTTTTGAGCAAGTATATGTCAAAACCAAGGAAGGAGCATTGGACAACAGTAAAAATGGTTTTTCAGGTATTTGTGTGGCACTGCTAGCTATGGATTGTGCTACCAAGGAAGACTAGAATTGGACAGAGTGTTGGACATACATGGATTTGTGATGCAGACTAGGCTGGAGATCTGGATAGTAGGAGATCTACAAGCGGGTAATTAGTTGGATGAGCAAAAGACAGGTTGTAGTGGCACTTTCAACTAAAGAAGTTGAATACATGGTAGCCACTCACGCAAGGAAGGAATCAATATGGTTACAAATATTGTGTTTAGGTATTGGGTTGGTACAACAAGTTGTAAGGATAGATTGTGACAGTCAGAGTGCAATTTTTCTAGCGAAGAACCAGGCTTATCATTCAAAGACAATGCATATTGATATTCAATATCACTTTGTGAGAGACATGGAAAGAAAGTATTGTTGATGAAGGTGGACACTTTGAAGAATGTTGCAGATTCATTAACAAAAACTGTGAGCACTGAGAAGTTCTCTTGGTGTAGAGGATCCATGGGAATTGTTGCCCTGGATTGTTGAATATGTAACCCTGTAACCCCCTGTATGCAAAGGAAAAAACAAGTGGGAGAATGTTGGGTATGTGTTATATTCTTTGCATGATTAGCTTTAGTGTCTGCTACGTTGCGTTGGGCACGTAGGGGGTTTTGAGAAAAAAAAAATTGCCCCGGGAAATGTGTCGCATTTTTGTCTCATTTTTCGTGTCACCTCAATTTTTGTGTCCATTGTTGGGTGGTTTTTCGACACATAGTTTTTGCCGATGGTTTTCTATTTCCGGTTAAGGAATTTGGGTTGTTGACTAATCCAAGTCATTGGGTTAGGGTTTTGGATGTCGTTGGATCCTATATGTATATTGTATTGTAAACACTGTATCACCATGAATGAATATAGAATATGCTGTTTTTCCCGATTTGGGTTTCTAGGGGGAAAAATCTGTGTAATGTGTGTATTTTCCATTGTATTTTTTATATTCTTTTATTGAAAATCTATTTGCAGTAAAATATTGTACAAGGTTAAAATCTACATGAATTGGCCAACTAAGCCAACATCTCACTCTAAAAGTGAAGTGCTTGCTTAGCCTCATAATATCAAGGCCCATAGCCCCCAAGTGTTGCACAACAACCAGTACACACGCACCCAGAAACCACGACCTAGTCAGGCCGACCTCCCCCAAGAATTGAACTTGTGAATTTGAAATCTAAAGCAAAGTATTTAACACATTCTATAGATTTTACTCACTTACATCTCACAATTGATGGTGTCCTTAATATTGCTAATCGATCAATGGAATAAGAATATTCCCAACTTTGGTTTCTTTGTAAAACGTTGTGTTAACTATGCACAATCCAACTATCTATATTTCCTCTTCATTCCAAGCAAATTGAGTAATTGAACAAAAAGATCCCCAATTATGGTTTCTTTAATAGAGACTCCATTAACTATGATCTATTTGACTATCTGTATTTTCTATTCAATCCAAGAAAATCAAGTTTCTTATTCATGTGGAGGTTCCATGGGATTAAATATTCTAGAGTATCCTTATTATATCTATTGAAAGAGTTAAATCTAGGGAAAGTCCATTGAAACTTGCGTGGGGGTTAACAATCCATAAGTCATATGAATTAGCATGAAAAGAAACAATGGTTAATGTTGGAAAGAAAAAACATCAAGACCTCCTTTTTAGTGCAATGTCTCAAGTTAAAATTTTGAGTGGTTGATTTTAACATCCATTTTAATATTATCAATATGACAAAATTGGAAAAGATGTGGGTGTAGCTAAGAGAAAGTTTGAAGAAAACATAATGATATTGATTAGTATGTAATATATATGTTATTTAATATCTTGATCATATCACTTTGTTATTATTTTTTTGAGCTCAGCATGTCACTTGTGGGAATTGAACCTGAGTGGGGAGGATAACAATCATTTCTCCCAACCATCAAAGCTAAACTCAATTGACACACAGACACACACACACACACACATGGCATAATCGATAGGGCTAGATTGATAACCTCCATGCGTGTGCACATTGCCCCACACACCGCACACAAGGTAAGTTGAGGTTTGAAGCAGCTACCTCACATAACAAAGTGCCTTAACATTGCACTCCATGGCCAACTAGTCTACATTTAACAAATATTTTACTTGAAGTGGACATTGAAATATTTTATTTATGTCCCACAATGAATTTTTTTGTTATTAATTTTTTTTTTTAAATGTCACTTGTCAACGCAAAGGTCAAGAGACTCCACAACCCAAGTAGTGTTGCTTTAATATTTGTACCTGAACCAACTGTAAAATGAATCTTAAAAGAATGTACCCCACTTAGTTTAGGAACAACTCCAATACCACAGTCTCCTCCAACAACAGCTCCATCAAAGAAACCTATCATCCTATCTCCAAAATGGATTGGGTTCAAGATATAATCAAAATTGTCCCCCTCAGAGGAACATGGCATCTCCTTTATAGCATTCACAATCCTTAAACAAAGTTCAAATTCAGGACAATTTAAAAAATACATATTATTTCTATACTGCCAAATTCCCCACAAAACAAAGAGAGGAACCATCTTATGATTTGGAAAAACTAGAAACCAGTTCATTAAGTTATGCTTCAATGGCAACAAATTCCAATTACCATTTATTTTCAAAAGTCTCGTGTAATCTCACAGGTGACCATCAAATGTTGTGTGGTCTCTTCATCCTGTAAACACAAGTTGCATACAGAAGGTATGATACCCCCTCTACGCCTGGAATTCTCACATGTTAGAATACAATCATGTAAACAAAGTCACATGAAGAGAATGAGTTTGATAGGAGCCAGTAAATTCCAGAGCCCACGAAACCACCACTCAGGTTCCACCTCCAAGTTACGATCAACCAAAGCATTGTAAGTTGATTTTGATGTTACGGCTCCATTGGACTGATTCCATGTCCAAACAACCAGATCCTCTTCATTACTGAGAGAGACCCTGTTACATATCAGCGCCATTAAATAAGAATTCCACTCTATTTCTAGAAATCGATCAAGACCAATATCTACAGGATCTAACCAATGTCAAGATCCAGGTCCATTTAAACAATATATATGACCAATATGAGCAAGAGTAAAAATCTGTAGAGGCTTTAAATGTAGAATGAGAGCATTTGAGAGTTTATAGTGTGAGCCACAACCAAAAAAAGGGTCCTGAACTACCAAAACCTGAGAGCCATTGCCAACGGACAACGTAAGCCACTTTTTCAACAACGACAGTGAATTCAAGAAATTCCTTCAGAAATTTGAAGCTACAGAGAATTTGTAGTTCTCCAAACGCAACCAAAAGACCACATATGAACCCTTAAGATATTTTTTGTTAATAGCTTTGCTTCATAAACCCGAACCAAACAAATCCTTCCAGAGAGATTTAACTGCTAAAGCTTGTGAAAACCAATGAATATTTCGAATACCCCAACCTCCAAAAGATGTGGGCCTAGAGATCAAGTCCCAGGTGGCTAGGTGGAACCCCGAGGGTTTCCTGACCCCTGTCCAAAGGAAATTGGAGAATAGACCATGGATTTTTTACAGTATTTTATTAGGAACCTTAGCTAAAGAGAACCAATATACCGATAGATTTTGAAGGACAAACTTTAATAAAACCAATCTAGCATCGATTGAAAGCCATCTATACGTCAAATGTTCAATTCACTTCTCAATCTTTTGTAGAAGCCAAATCTAGTCTGAAACTATGTAATCATTTGCTTTCCAATGAAACCCTAAGTATTTCAATCCACAGTCCATAATGACTAAAGGGATTCCATAAATTTCTTCAATCTAAAGTAACTTCTCATCATCTAAATTGTTAAAAGCATGATTTTTTACAATTTACCTCCATCCCTTAAACTTTAAACTTGATAGAAAGCAATTAAAATATGTTTAAGCTCAAACCATTCATCAAAAGAACCAATCCCTAGGATTAAAATATCATCGACAAAGAAAATATGAGTTATTTTGTGTCTTACACATAAAAACCCATTCCAAGTTTAAGTGGATAAAACTCTCACAAATATGGGAAGGTAACTTAAATAAAAGTAAAATTAGGTATTTAAAAAAAAAAAAAAAACGAAAACGTGGGGCAAATCCCGTTTGCTAACAACTACTTGTGCCATGATTTGTCTCTTTCTCATGAAAGAGACTTTCCTTTTTAACATTTGTAGGACAATTGGTTATCATGAAAGAGATTTTCCTTTTAAGATTTTTTTTAAGTTTGAATTGGTATTTATGTAATTTTAGGGTTGTATTTGTAAGAAAAAATGGGAGTAGGGATTAAATTGAATTGTATTTAAATCTAATAAATTTGAATTCTTTAAAATTTAATTATGATAGTTTATATTTTATCTTCTGTTTATTATTAATGTAGAAAAGTATATTTATTTTCTTATTTAATAGGTTTTTTTTCCAATCTTTTTTTTTGTCATTTCACTGCATTCTTTATTTCAAAGTTTTGTAAAGGAACAAATTCAGAATTAAAAAACGACTCTATATTTTGACACCTTTGGACACAACCCCATTACTCCTTACTTCACCCAAACAATGCCCAATAATTGGCCTTAGCCAAAAGAGACGGCAAACACTCCCACACTCATGGTCAAGGCCAATTATAGGAAAAAAAAATTGTGGTGATGTTGTCATACTATGAAAATTAGCCTCTTGTAACTTTAGTGAATCTTTTTTCTTATATTCAATTTATAAATTTCCATGTGGTCAACTTGATGAATTATTTTATTTGGTCAATTTATCATAGTTATTTTGCCTCTATCAAAAAAAATTATGAATGTTTTTTCACAACCGACTTGGCCACTCAATGTTCATGCAACTGACTATCATTGATTGTGTTTGGGGTTTAATTATGTGACAACAACCAAACTTTGAGCAATTTGAAACTTCATAAGAAAGTGCATAGAGTCAAAGTTAACTAATGTATTCTACAAACAATAACATACTAAGTATTTTTTAATAAGATCTAGATAGAAAATATAGGGTTGAAATGTGACTATATCAGCAACATATATTCATATTAACCTCAGTTCTATAAGTGTTGAGAGGGATTAAAACCATTGAGGTGTAGATTTTTTGATATGTAAGATTGATCAAAGCTGGTAGAACTCAAAACTTGCAACTTATGGAAATATAGATGTATAAAATTACAATTTGATTATTGTTAAAATAATGTTATATTTACATTGAATAATATTTCTATCTAAATACCATATCTATAGTATTCTCATTTTTGTGTAAATTTGGTAATCTCTTAAATTATATCTCTATATTTTTAGTGTTTATGATATATGTACATTTTAAATCTCTCTCTTTAATAATATACAAATATTTTTATTTGTGTTTGTATCTATATTTGTCTAACATATAATATTACTATTATTATTTGTAATAAGTGATATTTTTTTAAGCCAACATATGATGATGTAAACTTTACCCATATGATAACATCTCTACCATAGTGAGTTGTATACATGCCTTTTGATGCAACAAGATGTCTCTAATACTAGTCACAAATAGGGTGATTCTATTTACATATGAAGGTATGTATGATCTATTACAATCAGAGGAACAATCATTCTTGGCTAGAAAATGAGGAGCAGGAATGGAGACTTAAAAAGTAGGGAATTGTGGTTAGAAGCTAGGGACAACAATACAAAATATTTTCATCAATTTGTGAATTTCATAAAGAACATTAACACTATTTGGGAAATAAAAAATGAAGACGAAACAATGAGTAGCTCCTTCCCTGAGAAAGCAGAAGCGGGGGTATTTTTCTTCGAGAAACTCTTCACTTCCCTAGAACGTTGTCCAATCCAAGAAATCGTTGAGGTGGTTTCTAAATTCCATCTGGTTTTCTCTCACGAAATGAATCAAACTTTGGAGGAAGAAGTAACAAAAGCATAATTACTTGCTTCTCTCTCATCCATAAAAAATGGGAAGAGCCCTGACCCTGATGGAATTACTATAGAATTTTTCAAGCATTTTTACGACCTAATCAAGGAACACTTGTTGATGACAATCAAGGAATCCTAGAGGGTAGGAAATATTCATGGGACTCTAAACTCTACCTTTATCTGTCTAATTCCCAAAAAGCAAGATGCGTCCTCATTCGAGGACTCCCGCCCTATTTCCTGTTGTAATGTCATTTACAAGTTAATAACCAAGATAATTGCAAGGCATTTAAAATCAATGTTGAGTGACATTAAATGAGAGGAACAATTTGGATTCTTACAGAACAGAAAAATCCATGATGCGATAGCAATAACATAGGAGGTCCTCCCCTCGATTAAAAAAACAGAACCTGAAAGCGACAATTTTGAAACTGGACTTATCGAAAGCCTATGACATAGTCAACTAGACCTTCTTAAGATTAGTTCTTATTCAATTAGCGATGAACTTAAACACATTCAATTGGATTATGGGGTGCCTCCAAATCTCTTCCTTTGCAAATATCTTCCAGTCTTTTGAATGGATTTCTTTCCAACACATACTCTGTGAGCTTAATTCCAAGGCAGATGAACTATCAAAAGAATCTTTTTTATTGCCAATTGGGGCTTTTGGATACTATGAATTCCTGCAAGGTGAAAAAATAGAAGCCATGGAATTTTGTCTCTGAGAATTCCATTGGAAAAATGAATAGAGAAGGAAAATATTCCCTGAAATGTATGATGGATCTGAGTTTTGAAATGAAGTTTTGTAATGAACTTAGAAGATCACCTTACAAGCAAACTGTAAGCGTTTTGTAAAGGCAAAAAGAAAGGCATGTAATAAGGCTTGTGGACCCCTAAAATCTTATCCAGAGGAGAAGAGCATCTTTCAAAGTTGGAATTTTAGCATGCACAATCATCCTACTACGATTCCAACCAATCGCCATCCTAGCAGCCTGACATTCTGGTCCCCCTCTCCAACGAGTTTTATAAAGATAAATTTTGATGGAGCCTCAAAAGGAAATCCAAAACCAGCGGGATTCAGGATGATTCTCATGAATTAAAATGGAGAAATCCTCCATCTCGTGGCAGGCTATCTGGGCGAGAATACAAATAATGCAGTTGAGCTTCTAATTTTACTAAGAGGCCTTCAGGTCACAATTAACAATCACTTCCATCGAGTCATTGTGGAGGGAGATTCTCAAATCATCATCCAACTCATAACCAAGATTCTACATGGAGAACACCCACTAGAAATTTCACCTAGTTGGTACCTCTCGGGACTCTTGGAAGACTTTGGATCCCTCTTATGTCCCAGTCTTACCATTATCCCATCTCACATGAAAAGGGAAGAAAACAAAGTAGCGGATTTCCTAGAAAATGAAGGAGTTGACACCAAGTTGGAACAAATCCACTAGAAGGCCCAAACTTATGCTTGCACTGATCTCTCGAAGCACTGTCAAGACCTCGCCAACAGGGATTTACTAGCCCCGAATGGGGTGCCACATCGAGCAAACCAGACACCTGGAACGGAGTTAGGCCTAACCTTAAATGCGGGAAGCCGACCCCCATCCCCTCAACATTAAGAATGGGAGTTGGCCCCAACCGTCATTCTCATGACAAGGGACCTCTCCCTCATGTGAACAATCCGTAGTTGCAAGCATTCAATATGAGGGAGTTAACGGAGGAGGATGTCTTGTTGCTCCATCCTATTTTTAATAGCCCGCGCCATGGATTCATCCAATTCATTTTCACCCTGCACCACTTATGCAATTGTGAGTTCTGGTGCAATCACCAAACCACCCTCTGCACCTTTTCGATCTGAATTTTCAATCTGATTCCATGAGAAAGAGGGAAGTTGTGTCATGGATTTTCATGGTATACCCTTGTTGCCCAACGAAAGAGGATGCAAAGGATGGAACGAGCTCTTTATATGGCTCAGACCCAACTCGCGCATAGAGCAAATGTGGTCAGAATGCCTCCCATGGAATATGTGGAGGAGGTCTTCCCGAAGGAGCTAATTTAGGTTCCTCTAGAGCATCTCCTCTTCACTGTGCCCGATAACTGGCAGCTACCAAGCCAATTTCTGGAGGAAGACACCATGGTCGCCACTAAGGAGTAGCAAGGTAGCGGCACAGGAGAAGAGAAGTTTGAGGAGTTCCCCACCTGCTACATAGAAGAAGAGATATCAGAAGAACTGGACTCTCAGGAGGCCGCACTCACAGCTGAACACACCTTGGACAAAGGCATGGAAAGAGGAAAGAACGAAGGAGCTAGCATGAAGCAGCAAAGGGAGGATGCCCCAAACACAGACGAGGAGAACAGGTCGGGAGGCACGACGAGGGAGGGTGGAAAGGTTCTCTTGCCACCTCCCATCTCGTCCATGCAGGAACAATGGTGTGTCCTGCAACCTTTTTTCCACCCGGAGCACCTGGAACTGTTGTTTGATCTGCGGGGATAGATGACGGACCAAATCCATTGTGGCATCCTCATGAGCCAACGACTAGATATGCTATACGACACCTTCTCCAATGAGTCAGCGGGGCAGAGATGCCCAACTTGGGTGCAGCCATTCATGATTCCAGCTAAGGAAGGAGTATAGGATGATGAGGCTGACATGGACACTGAGTAATAACCATGGTTATGCTTATGTTTCTTAGTACTATTGCTCAGGGTTAGTATTATGATTCTAGCTACATATTGTAAAACTATAGACATAGCTCAGACTATGGAATGCCATCCATACTGGTTTCCTACGGGCAGGACAGATGGTGAACTGCCCACTTTTGACAAGGATAGCATTGGATGCCAGTTGTTCTGGTTTCCGCTAAATCGGCGGAACAACTGGCAGCCTAAGCATAGATGTATATTTTTTGCCACTTAATATAGCAGGAACCACCTCTTTTTTACTTAACAAAAAAAAAAGGCTTGTGGACCCGACTAAAACATGTATATTTTCCTTTACGGATTAATATAAAAGATTTTTTCTTTTTGGGGAAAAAAAGTATTAGGCTAATCAAATATTGTAATCAATTTTGACATTATCAACAAGTTGACTTAAGGAATATTTAATCAAAGTTAACTTTTTCAAATGAATTATTGGATATAAGAGTAAGTGTAGATGAAGGTAGTATGTTAGATGTGTTTTGCATCTATGCAATTGTGATTCGGTCTCACTTTTTTGTACTAATTTTGATCTAAAAATTGCTCTATTCATCATGATTGCATTGTCAAGTAGATCTATCTATGAAGACTGAAACGACAATAGACAATATATATATAAGAAATTGTTTTCCACATACCTTAAGATATATTAGAAGTCCTTTAGGCACACTTGAAACCATCCTTGCATAAACTTGAGTAATACCACATTAGACAACATCTTATATAAGGAATTATTTTCCACATACCCTAGGGTATATCAGAAGTCCTTTAGGCACACTCGAAACCATCCTTACATAAACTTATGGTCATATTTATGCTATAGTACATTGAGAAAAACACTTGGGGAGATCACTCTCATGCACCAGGGAAACACATCACTCGAAAGAGTGTGGACACAAGAGCCTTCATATCATAAACATAGTCTTGTCCGAGGAGAAAATTAAAATGCAAGGGGTCGTGGATTACCATCACATCAATATAGAAAATTTTCCCTCCTAAAGTAACAAGTAACTGAGGAAGGATCATGAAAGGTTGAGTGATCCATTTGTTAAAATCCAACAGATTATGAGTCACTGACTCAAGCTAAGGGGAACCAAGAGCTTGCTAAGCGTTCGAGGATAGGATGATTATAGAAGAACCTTCATCTATATACAGCCTGAGTGGGCCTAATGGTTAAGAACATGTGTTTCCTCCAAAGAGGTCACAAGTTCAAATCCAGGAGGGGGTAGGGTGTGTATACCTCTGTAGACTTTACCAGTCAAATCGTTGGGCGGAGGGGGTCTCATACACCAATTTGGCATCTGGCTTCGTCGTGACCTCAAAAATATATTATTATTATTATTATAGTGTTAGGTGTTATCAAATGCTATTTTTATTTTTTTAATTTGGTAAAATTTTGTGTTTTCTGGATTGATGAGGTTTGTCCACACTCGAAACCATCCTTACATAAACTTATGGTCATATTTATGCCATAGTACATTGAGAAAAACACTTGGGGAGATCGCATTCATGTACCGGGGAAACACATCACTCAAAAGAGTGTAGACATGAGCCTTCATATCATAAACATAGTCTCGCCCGAGGAGAAAATTAAAATCCAAGGGGTCGTGGACTACCATCACATCAATATAGACAGCTTTCCCTCCTAAAGTAACAAGTAATTGGGGAAGGATCCCTAAAGGTTGAGTGATCCATTTTTTAAAATCCAACATTTTCTGAGTCACCAACGCAAGCTGAGGGGAACCAAGAGCTTGCCAAGCGTTCGAGGATAGAACGCTAACAAAATAACATTCTTCTATTATAGTGTTAGGTGTTATCATATGTTAATTTTTTTTTTATAAATTTGGTAAAATTTTGTGTTTTTGAGCGTGATTAGGTTTGTCTACAAGGAAAATAAAAAATTTAAAGGAGCAAGCCCGCATGGGCATCTATTCATGCACTACACGTTAATGGTGATTGTAACCATTGGAATATATTAATTCATACAATATAAAATCATGAACACTCGGCAATAATTGAGTGCAGAGGATGAAGATGTCTTTAAGAACATGTGGATGGGTTTTTGTTGTGGTGAAAGTGTCATCTTGCCATCATTTGGAATATGTGTTGAATGACTTGGTGGCATCTCTGTGTAAATTCACGATACTTCTAACCTTATTTGCATCTTTTGAAGAGCCTGCTCTTGCTTTTGGGGATGGTCTAAAAGCAAGGATGGTGATTGTTGCGGTTTTCATAATATCCAACAGGTTTGGGGACTATATTTAGAATGTTTGGAGGAATATCCTTGGTTGTATTATCAGTTCAGTATGTTTAGACAATTTAGGGGATCTCGATATTCAATATCTTCAATCTGTAATCTTGATTAGGACAACCTATAATTCATTGAGAAAATTTGAGTTAGTAAAGAGTTGATGTTATAGCAAAACTGCAAGTAACAACAATTTTGTAGCGTGAATGCCCTGTTTTGAACTAGTTGTGCTACAAAACTGCCTGTAGGTGGCAGATTGGAAAAAATTCGATCAAATCTCCAGCAAGGCAAAAAAATCATAAAGATTAGATACAAATTCATCAAGATCAAGAGAATATTTTCCAAATTGCATAAAGTTAGAAAGTCAACAACCAAACCCTAGAAATTAGGAATGTGTTTGGATTTGGTTTTATCTTTTGTTTAAGCATGTCATTTTTGCAAAATCGAACTCCTGAGGTTTTGTAAAAGGATGTTATGCATTCCTATTTATTGAAAAGAATGATATGGTAGAGGGGGTTCGAGGGGGGAGGAAGACCTTTTGGTTTTATGTAATCTTTATTGTGCTTAATGCTAAGACTAATTAATACAAAAGTACAAAATCTATCTCAACAAAGATTCATGTGATGATTTCTTTCAAATTTGTCTTTTCCTTGTTATGCTCATGTATCCTTTCTTAGTTTTCATCTAAATGTGTATCTCCTAAGTGTTTAATTGAGATTACATGCTTCATAATTCATCCTTGTTAGATGCTCTAAATGCATACAGTTAAACACTCACTCTTTCTCCTAAAGTTACATTAGAATTCATCATGTGTTTGAGGCTCTGATGTAATGGGTTGTTTTTCTCAATTCTGCTACCATACTACAATGATTTTGTTGATTTGAAAGATAGTATCTACCTTTCCTTTGATGTTGATTTATTCACCAACCAGTTATTGATCTTTATCACTCCATGCCCAATGGATTTCCTCTTCCTTCGGCCAACAACTTCATAAAATTTTCTCATTTACTAAATATCTAGCCTCTAATTTCATTGAAAATCTGGGAGAGAGCCCTCTCTAGGTTGGAAGGGATAGATTCCAACCTGCAAGTGGTTTGTGGTTACCTTTGTGGTTTCCCTCCCGCAACCAAGGGAAATTATAGAGTGATAACATTAGGTACCGTGACCCTACCATAAAATTCGACCATGATCTTGAAAGGCACGTAGGAAGGAAGACAAGGTTTTGTTAGACAATTCCAATCAATGGAAATCATCCTATTGCTTGAAGGGGGTGTCATTGGAACGGGTGAAGTGCCCCCTTGTCCGGACGAATCCATAGTAGCAAGAAATACATGAGCGACATCCTCACTCTTCAAAGGAAAAGGTGGAATCGACCTGTTATCACTCCGGGAAACTCTCCTAGGCTGTAAGTCGGAGATGCCTGGTAACTAACTCTTTTTTGGGAAATGTTTTCTCAATATTTGATATGGTTTTTGGGTCAAAATGAATATCTAAGTACTTGACTGTGTTTTCAAGACTGTCTAGAGATACA
>ML796381.1:7612-26517 GCA_009831015.1 Picea engelmannii
AAAGTGAATACAAAATAAATTATTTCAATAATAAATTTAATGGAGAAATTAGAAGTGGGTTAACCCTAAAATAAGGAAAGTGGGCCAAGTGACCTAGAAGATGTTTTTAAGGAAGCTATTTGGAGAGTATAAATAAGAGGCAATGCTCTCTCATTTTAATTACACTTGAGCATATTTAATATCTATAGGTTTCTAAGGTAACCAAGTATATATAATCCAAATATCCGAGGGAAGGTGAATAAAACAAGGCCGAAATGCAAGGAATGATAAATTCTTTTGATGGTGCTTTCTAAGGTATGTTATTTACAGGTCATCTCACCATTTTCGCTATACATTTTTTTGTATAATGATTTAGATAGTGAAATTTCTATGTCATTGATAAAAAATACCCAAGTATATGTGGTAAACAATTCAGCTTGTGGGTCATTTTATTTTTGGAGTTACACTCCGTGAAAAATAGGGTTTGTAGCTAGTCCTGAAACTAGTCAAAAACAAATGTTTCGGGTAAAAACATCATAAATTCTTCATAACAAATACAAATTTAGTGAAACAAAATTTGTTGGTTAGGGTATAGTCTTTAGTATATGGTGTAATAGTTTTAGATCAATTCAACAAATATTTCATGCAGGGCACGCTCTACAATGTCGCTCTCTAGAATAAGTCAGAATTCAACAAGGTATGTCTTTTTTTCTATAACGCCTTTTCTGAGAGGTTCCAAGTAGTGACACTTGGAGGAATTGCATAAAACACATTGAAAAAAAAATTGTATCAGTTTCATATCTTTATTCATTACAGGTACAAAGTTATGATTATTTCAAGTTAGGGTTGTTGACTAATCCAAAACTAGGCATGTGAGACTAAAGAAAAGTTTGATGAAAATGCTAGTCCCTTTCTATTAAAGTTGAGGAAGGTTTGCAAGAATGTGATCATATACACTAGATCTATTACAGAGCTACAAATCAGATTTGGATGATGAAATTGATGAGGGCTTTTGGTTGAGTTACATGTTGAGTACATATTTGAGACAAGTAGTTGATGAGTTGGCACATACATGAGGTGTATAGTTGATGATGTTGGTACATATGATGAGTCATAGTTGATGAGTAGTTGACACATGATTGGTACATATTGATGAGTCATAGTTGATGAGTAGTTGGCACATTATAGGTACATATTGATGAGTCATAGTTGATGAGTACTTGACGCGTGATTGGTACATACTTGGTACATGGTTGAAGGCACTTGTTAGTAGTATTGTTGACACATGGTTTATGGATGATGCATCATACACACGGTTTATGGATGATGCATCATACTTGTATTATTAGAAGCACATATTGATATTGGTGATGATTATGAGTTGTTGTGTTATGCTTGGTTGATGCACATCTTTGAGATTTGTCTTGGTAATTGATCTTGGTGAGTAGATCTGATTTGGTTGATAACATTGATGAGATAGGTTGTTGTGATAGGTTATTTGGACAAGTTGTTGTGACAGGTTATTTGTATAGGTTTGGTTCATGGTTGATTCACTTGTTCATGGTATAGGTTGAGGTACAGGTTGGTGCATGGTTGATGCACTTGTTTATGGTACAGGTTGATTACAGGTTGTTTGGTACAGGTTGGTGCATGGTTGATGCACTTTTTTATGGTACAAGTTGATTGCAGTTTGAGGTACAGGTTGATGCATGGTTCAAGTTATTGGTATAGGTTATTGGTACAGGTTATTTGGTGTAGGTTGATTGGTACAGGTTTATAGAAATATATCTCACAGTGATAATGTGACAATGGTTCCATCATTCTACTTATACGACAGGGCGGTTGGATGGGGAAAGGACAGGTGGTTGTAGCCACCTTCCGGTTGTAGTCAGAGAACATAGGGGGTTGTATCCTCCTTCTAGTTGTAGCCAGAGAATAGGGGAGTTGGAGCTTCCTTCAGATTATAGCCTAAGAAACAAGGGGGTTGGATCCTCCTTCCAGTTGCAGCTGGAAAACAAAGGAAGTTGGTGCTTCCAATGAATGTAATTCTTCAAGACATATAAGATAAAGAATTTTGTGGTGTTCTCCCGCTTTGGGTTTCCATGTAAAACACTAGTGTACTATGTATGTGTATGATTGTTCATTTGTTCATTGCTTATTTACTCTGTAGTTATTGGATGGTAATGATACATTGATATAACACTTGGATTATATGGTTAAAAAGGATTAAATTTCTCTATTATTGATTCACCCCCCCTCTCAGTAGTCCAACAAAATCCACCCAAAAAAAAAAAATTGGGGCACTGCCCTGAATGTTGCACGTAACCAGGGGGACCCATACCTGGCCCCCTTGGGACCCCCCTAGGAAGCACCTAGTGTACACGACACAAAGAGCACTACTAGAGGGATCGTCAGACGCATTTTTTGAATCCGACGCGCCCAAAAGTACACATACAAAGAATATAACACATACCCAACATTCTCCCACTTGTTGTTTTCTTTGCATCCAGGGGTCCACAGGATTATATTGTCAACAATCCAGGGCAGCAATGCCCATTGTTACTCTACACCAGGAGAAATTTTCTGTGCTCATAGACTTTGTTAATGAATCTGCATCATTCTTCAAAGTGTCAACCATTTTCAGCAACACCTTCTTTTCCTCAACCATGTCTCTCACAAAGTGATACTGAACATCAATATGATTTGTCTTTGAATGATAATATGGTTTCTTTGCCATGAATATTGCACTCTGACTATCACAATCTAATCTCACTTCTTGTTGTACCAACCCAATACTTGAACACAATCTCTGTAACCATATTGCTTCCTTGCTTGCATGAGTGGTTGCCATGTATTCAACTTCTGTAGTTGAGAGTGCCACTACAGGCTATCTTTTTCTCATCCAACTGATTTCTCCTCCAAATAGTTTAAACACATACCCACTTGTATATCTTCTGGGATCCAGATCTCCAACCCAGTCTGCATCAACAAAGCCATGTATGTCCACAACTCTGTCCAATCCTAGTCTTCCTTGGTAGCACAATCCATAATTGGTAGTGCCATGAAAATACCTAAAGACCCTCATTACTATTGTCCAATGCTCCTTCCCTGGTTTTGACATATACCTGCTAAAAAATGCCATTGTATGTGCAATTTCCGGTCTAGTACAGACCATTGCATACATCACACTGCCAACTGCACTGGCATATGGAACATGGGACATGTCCTCTTCTTCTTCCTGTGTCTTGGGACACTGATCTGCAAATAAATTTACACCTATAGGAATAGGAACCTTGACTGGTTTACTTCCATGCATATTAAACCTTTGCAATATTGTCTCAACATATTTTCTCTAATTCAACCAGAGTTTCCTGTTAGCAAGATCTCTTTTAATTTCCATTCCTAGAATGAAGTTAGCAGCACCGAGATCCTTCATGTCAAATTCAAAGGATGGATGTGATTTCACCTCCTTCACAACATCCATGTTATTTCCTACCAACAACATGTCATCAACATACAACACTACATAAATGAAGTGATTACCAACCTACTTGGAATATACACAGTGATCAACCCTGCTTCTCACAAATCCCAATCCAAGGATGTATGTGTCAAACTTTTGGTACCACATCCTAGGTGATTGCTTCAGACCATATAGTGACTTCTTTAGCTTACAGACCAACTCTTTCTTTCCCTTCACTACAAAGCCTTCTAGCTGCTTCATGTAGATTTCTTCTTCCAGATCCCCATATAGGAATGTTTTCTTCACATCCATCTGTTCCACTTCAAGATCAAAAGCAACAGCAATAGATAAAAGAAATCTAATAGAAGTTAACTTAGCAACAGGAGAAAAAATCTCACCAAAGTCAATTCCCTCTACCTGGGAATAATCTTTTGCTACTAACCGAGCTTTGTATTTTTCCACTTTTCCTTCTGCATTAAAATTCTTCTTAAACAACCATTTGCTACCAACAAATTTTCTTTCATATGGCAACTCAACTATATCCCATGCCTCATTCTTATCCAAGGAATCCATTTCTTCAACCATGGACTTCTTCCATAGTTTACTATCCTATGAATTCACTACTTCCTTGATAGTTATAATATCATCATCAGTAATAGATAAAGCAAAATTGGAACAGAAATCATGTGGAATATACCTTTTTGGTTGCCTTCTTTCTCTCACTGATCTCCTCAATACTGGGGTATGAAGTTCTTCTTCTTCTTCTGCTTCATCTTCTTTAGATGATTTGGATTTTGCATCATCCAACTCTAGCTCTGTTTTCTCAGGTTCATCTTTCCTTGGTAGGAATTCATGTTTGGACACATCTTTTGCCTCTCTAAAAACAACATCCTGACTATAAACAGTGTTCTTAGTTTCTGGGTTCCAAAGCTTATAACCTTTCACACCATCTTTATAACCAATAAAGATACACTTTTCAGTTTTTTTTATCCAGCTTACTACTATTTTCCTTTGGAACATGTACATAAACATCATAACCAAACACTATAATATGTTGAAGAGAATTTTTATTTTCAATCCATACCTCGTGTGCAGTTTTATCATTCAATGTTGATGAAGGTGATCGATTGACCAGGTAACATGTTGTACCCACTGCCTCTACCCAGAATTCTTATCCTAACTTGGCACCGTTGAGCATGATCCTTGTTTTTCCCATCAGTTTCATGTTCATCCTTTCTGCAAATCCATTCTGTTGAGGAGTGTATGGAGTAGTCTTCTACCTTGCTATACCACACTTCTTATAGAATTCTTAGAATTCATTTCTGCAGAATTCTCCACCATTATCTTTTCTCGATACCTTTATTTTCTTTTGTCTGATTTTCTACCAGGGCCTTAAACTCTTTAAATTTATCAAATACCTCAGATTTATTTCTAAGAAAATAAATCCATGTGTTCCTTGAGAAATCATCTATGAATGAAACATAATACACAGATTTACCTAGGGATGGAACATGAATAGGTCCAAACACATCATTGTGTATCAACTCTAAGATCCCCTTTGCTCTTGTAGCACCAGATGGGAATCTTACTCGATTATGTTTACCATATATGAAATGTTCACGAAAATCAAAATCTAGAGTGCAATTAGACATGTCTTCAACCATACCTTTACCGTGTAGTGTTAGAAGGCCCTTTTCTCCAATATTCCCCAGTCTTTGATGCCACAACATGGTCTTCTTTTCAGGGATGGTATTGGTCTTGTATTCTTTATTTGTCTGCTCAAGGACAACAAAATTGTTACACCCATTAGTATAAGTGATTCCCAACAAATTGTATAGAGTTCCACACCGAACTCCCCTCATCAACACCATTGCTCCTCGTACCATATTTCAAGTGTTCTTTCCAAATATAGTATCCACTCCTGCATCATCCAACTTGATTACAGATATTAGGCTCCTGGCTAGTTTTGGAATGTGCAGGACCCCAGGGAGAGTTCTAATCCTTCCATATTTTAGCAACAACTTAACCCTTCCACGTCCCATGATTTTGGTTGTCGATTCATCTCCTAGGAATACATCACCACCATCGTATTTTTCATATTAAGAGAACCACTCCCTGTGAGAATTCATATGGTATGACGCATCTGAGTCGATCAACCATACATCACGGTCTACATGTGTACCTATAGATGCCAGGTAAACATCACCTCCTTCTTCAGTGAAGGTTTTCGCCTCCGTGGAAGAGGTACTATCATATCCCTTTAGTTTATCAACCTTCTTAGACTTGCAATCTTTCTTATAATGCCCTGTTTTACCACACTTCCAACATTTCCTCAAATATTTTCCTGGAGACTTAGATCTACCTATAGATTTAGATCTCCCCCCTGAAAACTTACCAGGATTCCTGTCTTGGGTATGACCTCTTACAAATAAAGCATATGTGCTATGACCATCCATGATTTTCCACCTCATCTCTTCAGATAACAAGGATGCAACTACATCCTCGTACGTGAATGTAGACTGAGTGGTACTACCTATTGCTACAACCAGATTATCCCAAGAATCTGGAAAATAATATAACAAAGTAATACACCTATCTTCTTCTGCAATCGTAATATTAACAAAGACAAGTTGACTTACCAGAGTATTAAAGGCATTTAGATGTTCTGTCACATAATCTCCATATTCCATCCTAAGATGATACAACTTCTTTCGAAGAAACAACTTGTTTACCAGGGACTTTGATTGATACAAATTCCCCAACTGATCCCATAGTTCTTTGGTTGTAGATTCTCTTGAGACATACAACAACACTGAATCCGCCAGGCATAGTTGAATAGTAATCCTTTCTCTTATGTCCAACTTCTCCCAATCTTCCTTCAACATACCAATATGTGGTGTACTAGTAGGTTGTGTACCAGTAGCATGTGTACTAGTAGACGGTGTACCACTAGGCTATGTACCAAGATCCACAACAATCCATTGTTCTTTGTCTACAAGAAGGTCCTCCATATTGAGCTTCCATAGCTCAAAGTTTTTACCGTTGAACTTCTCTATCTCGATTCTAGAAGAGCTCTCCATTCCTCTTTATACACTCAAATCACCACTACAAAGCTCCCACTAAACCTAGTTTTTTCACAAACCCAAGATAAAATTGATCTATCAAGACCGAGCCAAATCCTTAGCAACAAAGGCATCCCTCTGAAGCCAAAAATGTGCTCTGATACCACATTTAATTTTTAAACCTGTGAAGTAAAGCAATGCATATAGATTCTTAAGTAAAACAAAAATGAATCAATGACTCATTCACATACAACACAGAGATTTATAATAGAAACCCTCAACTGGGGAAAACCTTTCTTATATTCATATTAATTATATCGAATTTCACCATTCACCATATAATATATACAATGTTTTCAGGTATTTCATAGATACCAAAACCCTAATCCCTTAATCCGATATTAATTTAGAAAACCGCTAAAAATAGAAAAAACCGCCCCCAAAAAGAATTTCAGGGCACTGCGTGTAACCAGGGGGGCCAGACCTGGCCCCCCCTGGGATCCCCCTAGGAAGCGCCCAATGTACATGAAAAAAATACCACTACTAGAGGGATCTTCAGATGCAATGGTTGAATTTGACGTGCCCACACACACACATGCAAAGACTATAACACATACCCAACAAGTGTGTTGCCTTAGGGTGTGCATGTTATTATCATAAGAAAGAAGGATGGATCGTGGAGACTATGTATTGACTATCATCAATTGAACACGGAAACGATCAAAAACCAATATATGTTGTCGAGAATAGATGATTTGTTGACCAAATGAAGGGCGCGACGATGTTTTCAAATATTGACTTTAGATCAGGATATCACTAGTTACGAATTAAAGAGGAAGATATTCCTAAGAGCGCATTCAAGACAAGGTTCAGACATTACGAGTTTATCTTTTTTCCCTTCGGACCGACAAGCGCCCCGGGGGTATTCATGAGCTTGATGAATGGGGTGTTCCTTAAATACTTGGACACGTTTTTTCAAGTATTTGTTGACGACATATTGATATATTCTCGGATGACGAATGAACACAACGAACATTTGTGCTTAGTATTACAATGTTTATGGGAAATTGTTGAAATGCTCTCAAGGAATCATTACTTAGGGAATGTTATATATGACGAAGGCATCGTTGTGGACCCGATGAAGGTAGAGGATATTATGGAATGGCCCGTGGTGACAAACGTACCAGGAGTACGCAACTTTTTGGGTTTAGCAGGATATTACCGACAGTTCATCAAATGTTTTCGAAGATAGAAAATCTAATCATGAAATTGCAGAAGAAAAACAAGTTTGTATGCCCCAAGAAGTGTGTGGAAGCATTTAAATGGGTCAAGGGGTTGTTGATGGAAATGTTGATACTGAAATTCTGTGACATGGACAGGGATTTCTTGGTATGCACAGATGAATCCAAGGAATGTTTAGGCAGAGTATTGATGCAAGACAATTGAGTTATCGCCTATATCTCAAGGAAATTAAGAAATCATGAGGAGAACTATGAAACTCATGATTCGGAGTTATTGGTCATTATGTATACCTGGAAAGTGTGGAGACACTATCTGATTGGATGGAAATTTGAACCAAAAAAAAAAACCAGATCACTGAGGATTGCAACACTTTCACGCAGAATGATTTGAACGCACGACAAGGGCGTTGGTGAGAATTACTTAGAAAATATGATTTTATATTAAGTACATTAAAGAAATAGTGAACATAGTGGAAGATGCATTGAGTCAGAGACCATGCATATTATTGGTGATACCACTTCAGATGAATCTTCGAGAAAATATTCTAACTATACAGTTTGATGATGACTGGTATAAAGAGGTTAAGGAAAATATCGGACAAGACACCATGATGGTACTAAAGTTTGAAGGTTATACATTAGAAAATGACAGATTGATGAGGTATAATAACCATATTTACATACTGCCTAATGATGAATTGAGAAGTTTGATCTTAAGAGAAGTTCATAGAGCAGTGTACATGGCTCATCCGGGAGTCACGAAGATGAGGGCAGACCTAAGACCTTTATTCTTCTGGAAAGGAATGAAATCGAACATAGTTAGGTACGTGGCGAGATGTCTAGAATGTCAGCAAGTGAAGGCTAGACAAATACATCCAATAGGATTACTATAGCCACACGTTATTCCGGAATTGAAATGGGAGGTCATTTTGATGGACGTCATTGTTGGATTGTCGTTGATGGAAAGGAGGGATGACTCAATTTTCGTAGTAGTTGACACCTTGACGAAGACTGCACATTTTATCCATGTGCATATGACGTATCAGGAGTCATATATAGCTAGATTTTTTATTAGCGATATTGTGACATTACATGGCATTCCGAAAAGGATCATATACGATAGAGGATCAGTGTTTACAGGATGTTTTTGGACTAGTTTCCAAGGGGCCTTAGGGATAAAACTAAACTTTAGTACAACATATCACCCTGAGATAGACGGGCATACAGAAATAACGAACCAAATTTTGGAAGATATGTTGCGTATGTACGTGATGGACCAACAAAAGCATTGGGAAGAGTTCTTACCATTGGTAGAGTTTGCGTACAACAACAACTATAAAAGTACCATTAATATGGCACCATTTGAGTTTCTTTACGTGCGACTGTATCAGATGCCATTGAGTTGGGATTGAATTGAGGATAGGGTCCTAGTAGGACCATAAGTGATCCAAGAAATGGAAGAACAAATGAAAACGATAATACAAAGGATTAAAGAAGTGCAAGATCGTCAAAAGAGATATGACGATGCGCATCACGTTGACCGTAATTATAAAGTTGACGACCGAGATTTCTTGCAGGTAAAACCATACAAGATCTTGATCAAGTTTGGAAAGGGTGATAAAATCTCTCCTAGGTTTGTGGGACCTTTCGAAGTTGTGGAAAGAAAAGAACCCATGGCCTATCGACTATCCTTGCCTGATTCTTTGAGGCGTATGCACGATGTTTTTCATGTATATGTTTTGAGACATTATGTTAGTGATCCTACACATGTGATTGACATGAGTTCCTTGCAGATGTTAGACGAGGTTTCACTCACAGTGGAGCCAATCTGCATTCTGACCATCACATTCGACAACTATGACGTCGAACAGTCAATCAGGTCAAGGTCCAGTGGGACAATTATAGTCCACACTCGACTACCTGGGAAGACACATATGATATGTGCCAATAGTTTCCCTATTGTTTTGATAGTTTAGACATCTAGATATTTCCATATGCTTTATTTACTATATTTTATATACTTTTCAACTTCAGGAAAAAGTTTAAAACAAGCGGGGTTGTATGTAACATCTTGCTCTTGCGAGCACATGTTATTAACATATTCTTTGAGAACACTTGTGTGCAAGTGATCCTGTTATAGTATATGGTTATTTGTTTCACTTATGGATTCTTATGATGATGTTGATGGATTATGATTTATGTTGTTTGATATCTATGTATTGACAGATGTTATTGACGAGTTTTCCTTGAGTGTGCATGAAACTTGACAGATTGAGGATGTTGACGGCATCAATGGACCTCCTTGGAATCCGGATTGAGTGAGGGAGTGGATTCTATTGGTTTGGGTATTTTAATTTATGCATATGTGACATATGATCTATTGTATTATGATGTTGTTCATGGATCATTGACAGTGTTTCATTAATGGATGCAGGCCGATGATTTCTTGCTAATCTGAATCACGTAAGGAGTAAAGGGTTCATGAACATAGACTAGATATTGAGAGATAGGTGTGACAACATCCCTGTCACATCCTACTAACACTCTCATCATGGCTTGAATTGTAGGTTAACGATTACCTAGTTCGATAGATCCAATATGTTGTGAGGGAAGACTGAGATAGTCTCTCATGAATATTTCTAAGGGGCGTGCAATAAGGAAGGGTCCTTATTCATTAGAAGCCCTTAGTCTCTGAAAAGGTTGCCTAAATGGAGTGTTGACTCCAAGGGTTGGGCAACTACCAAAACCAGTCAAAGGAGAGTGGCACCCTTGGAGCACAAAGTGCGTCTTGAAGGGCACATTGCGTAATTAAAAATTTGATTCAAAGGTGAGTGGCACCCATGGAGCATGAAGTGTGTCTTGAAGGGTACGTCGCGTAAATAAAATTTGTGTCAATAAATCTAGGTGGCCTAGAAAAACCTGAGCGAATAATTAACCTTGTAAAATGTTGAGCATTGTCGGATCAATTAATTAATTAATTAACTAAGGATTGAATTTATTAATCATAATCCCTATAAGAGTCTAGTCCCTTGCAACTAAAAATTTAATTAAGCCTAAGTCTAAGTTAGTAAGATGACTAAAAACTAATTTTATGAATCAAATAATGAGGGGATGAAGTAAATCAATTTAAGAATTCAAGGAAAATAAAATAAAGCTCAAGATTGATTTAACACACATATGTGCAAATAATTACCAAATTGGAATTTAAGGTAAGAATGGAATAAAGCTAAAGGAATGGGTACACATAGAAAGGAATATAGAGTCTAGTTAACACTAGTCTAACTAGGAGAAGATTCTTATTTTAACTCAACTCAGTTTTAGAAAGGCGTCGGTAATTAATTGAAAATAAGGGAAATGAAGAGACAACTAGGAGTGATTTAAGGAGCACTTTTAGGAAGGGTGAGGGAAATTGAATTTTATTAAAATAAAATGTGGATTTAATCGTGCAAATTGGGGAAAGGGTGATAAGTGTAAGACGAAGATAATTCTTAATTATTTTAATTAAAAAGTGAATTAATTGTGAAAGTGGGGATGGTTTATGGGAAAATTATATAAAACAAATGGTTGGGATGAACAATGGATAACACTGGTTATGAGTAAAGTTATGATGCATAAATTTTGACTGGTTTTACTTGTGAGAGTTGGGATACCCAACTTGAGAGAGAGTGGTGGCTCTACCTTGCAAGGCAAACTGGGAGTTAGAGAAATTCTAGTTGTGTGTGTGTGTGGCCCCTTTGTGACTCGTGGGGCTAAGGGGGAAGAAGAGTACCCCTAGCATTGGTTGGGAGGTATCGGGGAAGTCTTAATGATTAGAGAGTCGGAGAAGGAAGGAGGGACTCCAGTAGCGGAAAATCGTCTCCAAGTCCACCTTCGTTGTTTGTTGTTATGGTATTTCTTATCTAAGCTTGAATGTAATGAGTTGGATTATATATAGTTGTAGTTTATTTTTGAGGCTGTATTAAATTGATGTTAAGTTTTGTGAGTTAATGGATGGCTATGTAATTTTATCTTGAAATTTGTAATTGAAACTTCCGTAGATTCAGTGCATTTTATAATCTTAATTTGAAACGAATTGGTGGATTATGATTACTTACTTTCTTGAAACGAATACTCACTCAGCGAATGAAATAAACTTACCCTGTGTTTTTGGGATTTACTCTGCATTTGTTTTTCACCCAACTTACTCATAGTTTTTCCTCATCTTCATCTATGATTGGGCATGGAAGTGACTCAGGAATATCTTGAACTTGACCAGTTTTTTGGGTTGCTTTGCCAACAATTGCAAGCCCTCTTCGATAGTGATTTTTCCAGTCTTTTGCTCATCCAGAGTTTCGTTTCCTTCTTGTTGGATGTGCCTTTCCTTGGACGAATCTCCTAAGTCGGACTCTTATTCCTCTCCTTTGTTTTGTGCCTTCCAACGATGTTAGGGAGTCCCTTCCTGTAGAGAACTCCCATTGAGATCTCCCTTCATGTTTTTTTTATTTTAGAACTTATGCCAGAGACTCCAAACGAGTTGACCCCTTCATGTTTTTATTCCCTTCATGTTTGATCTCTTCATGTTTTTAATCCCTCCACGTTTTGATCCCTTCACATTGTGCTTGCACTCGACCCGTGGTATCTCTCGTGGCTCTTCCTTGGTGACTTGACACTTGATGAGCTGAGTGTTGTGTTGAATTGGTGATTGGTACATCCCTTCACGTTTTTATTCAAAAATTGGCCTAAGATCCAAAACAAATTATTCCCTTCCCATTTTCATTCAGAGAATGCCTGATCATGAAGGATCAAATCCTTTCACTAGGAGGGGGGCGGTGAATCAGTGACACAATAATTTGATCATATTTTTACTTTTGTCAATGCAAACAGAATTTGAACACAAAATTTTATCGTGGAACCCAATTGGGAAAACCACAAAAAAATTTCTATTAACTACAAAAAAATTTTTTACAAGTTACAATAGAAGGAAGATGTTCTTCCTCTTAGATCAACACCCATTGACCAGGATGCACCCACACCCCTGTTCACCATCTCCAACTGGTAGGAGGTTACAACCCCCTATTTAGTCAGCTACAACTGAAAAGTAAGCACCTACTCCCTGCCACCCTTTATTCATCAATCTGGAATTAGGATATGCAGTCCAATAATGGTCTTCTATATTAAACACTGGATAGCATAATTGTTGCTTTATCTCCTTTTGTTTTTTATATTCAATAACTCTATAGAAAGACACCCTCTTCATCTTCACATTTCAACATTTTTATAAGTCTTGAATATTTTGAACACAACTCTTCATAAACAACATGTATGTTCATTCAAGATTACATAAATTTAATTAACATTGTTTATTACTAACACAATTATCATTCTCCTTTGATTTAAATCCTTCTTTTAATGAATGATTTTAACAAATATTCAATCTAACTATTTTTCTTTTCATGCAGGTTATTGTCTTTGTTTTACTGCAAGGTTTTACAAGTTTTGGTGATGACAACATGTAAACCTTTCAACAGTTATGGTGGAGTTTTAATAGCCTCTGTTATCTTCTTTGTGTGATCCACGTTCGCCATGAATTTTTCATTTTACCAAAATTGTGATAGTGTGAGATTTTTGGTGTTGTGTAGGGTTTTTAACTACTTTTGGCGAACATCCAAAATTGGCAATATGCCAAAAAATCCAATAGGATTAACGCTCTTCAATATTCAAAAGTTTATTAACTTGGTAGCATGATTGGTGATCCTCCAGACTTGGTGACCCTCCAGACTTGGAATTATGTCAAAAACTTTGATAAAATTGGTAGTCTCAACACTAACTGACATAATGAACTCTCCTAATCCCATGGTTACTCATATGACCATCGTGCCAACAGTGTAAAAAAATATTTATCCAACAGACGAGATCATCTCCTCGATAGATCACCTTTTGTTATCATTTCTTCCAAAAGGTGTGGGGCCTGATAGGTCATCCCGGGCTCCAGGTTGGTGATCTTCTAGTGAAGTCCAATCACCTAGAGCCCCCGCCATACCTTCACACTACGCGTTGAATAGTCATAGTGAGGGCTGTAAATATAAACCCATTTAAATTATTCCCCTTTACCAATGTGGGATAATTCTCAGATGGCAATTTAATCAGCACCGTCGATCACTTGATCGAACAGTTGTTGAGTCTTCCACACATTCTCTGTAATATCGAAAATGTGGATGCAAGTAGTGATCAAATCTTATTTCCATGTAGACATACAACAAAATCCTCCATACACCTTCAGTTGGTTTTTCCTTTTTGCAGTGAAGCCTACCTGTAGCTATGAAGCGAGAGAGTTCCTTGTCAATGAAATCCACACTAACACCGAAAGATCTTTCCATGTCATTGATCTGTATAACTTGTGATTTTGCATTACATTTCCTCTGCAATAAATTGTTTCTTGATCGAATTGCATTGGGTCCACTGGATTCTTCTCCCCCTCCTATGCCATAGCCTTCATCCTCATTGGGGAAACCTCACCTGTACTCATGGCCCCTGATGATGCACTTGCAACATTAGTGACACCTTCAGTAGAGACTTGATTTGTGTCTGTGTTGATTCCTGAGTTCCTAATGTAAGTGATAGAACCAATTTGTTCATAGTAAGTGGAAGTTTCAGAGTTACTGATCCATGCACTCTCGGGTATTGTGTTGCTACAAGATTTGTAATAAATTAAACCTTCCAGAGGATTAGTCAAGCTTGAAACTTCCATGTATGCACTTTCATTGTTCTCGTAATAAGACAGCTGTGTTCCATCAATAAGACCATCAGTATGGGCATAATCACATTCTCTGCATTGAATTACATCACCCGGCTTTAGTGAATTCTCATCTACACAGTCTCCACAAATGTAACTCACGGGTTTTGGCATTGCAGGTCTATCCATGGTAGCTTAAATCTTGAAGCAAAAAATTGATCTTTGCACTGGGATCTTCCAAACTCTCCTTGACATCTTCATAACTGTAGAAATAATTATGTGCCTCATCTCTGTCATTGCCAGGGAAATTCCTCTCATCATCATGGTTGTTACTACATACTGGCTCTTCAATGTTTCTCAGTCGTCCAAGCTTCTTCTTTACTTCAACTGTATTAACCAACACTGGTGTACCAACAAATTGCATGGTAGAGCATCAATCTGTATCTGCAAAATAATGCACTCCATCTTGTGTTTTATCTCCACATCTTGGTAACCCCTAAAAGAATTGTTTGTCTCATTCCTGTCTTTTCCACTATAATTCCTCTCATTATCATGGTTATCATTACTATAGATTGGCTCCTTAATCTTTCTTGGTCGTCTAGGCTTCCTCTTTGGTCTAACTATCCTTGGCCTTCCAGGCTTCCTCCTTGGTCCAACTGTGTGAACCAAAACTGGTGTACCAACATACTTCTTAGGGATAACTTACTTCCAACTATGCCAAGCATAGAGAACTCTCTACCTTGTTCCCTTTCATTTTCTATCAAAATGTTTTCTGGTGCTGTTGGAAAAACCTCTTTGCATAGTAGCTAGCAAGTAAGTTTGAATACCCTAAGGCATGGTATTCTCATTACAATGCTTAATGCACATTTCTTAACTTGTCAATTCCAACCATCTGCTTTGTCATCATGTTACCTCATCAATGGATCTGTCAACATAGATATGTCATCATGTTCTTCACATCTGTCAATGTCATCACAATCACCATAATATCAACATGTTTGAACTGTATGAAGCCTTAGTATCCCTATATCAGTCATGATTATGCAGTAGAGTTAATATTGTCAATGCCAATGCCATCAATTCCAACCTATATTTCCATACTGCCAACAGATTAGACTGCTAACACTTGTCTCCTCTACAATTTCTCTAGAATTATGACCGCCTTTTTCCCACCAGGAAATGCTCTATGTTACCATTACAATCTATGCTTGAACATGCTTGTTAGCTCAGTCAGAGGTGTTAAGAATTGAAATTAGTTGATTCGGGTACGAATAGATTGAGTTGAACATAATATTCTTGTTAGTAGTGCCAAGCTTGTGACCATGCCCGTCATATGTAATCCAATTTATTTTGATGAGCTTTGGGTGAATATTCATCTCTAAGATGGACGGTTTTTTTGGTGGGGGGACAATTGATTTTATGTTTGTCTCTAGAGGCTAATGTTGTTGGCATTTGAGGACATGCTTCTTAATTTTTCAGATGTCTGATTTTAAACAATAAATAATTCTTCACATTTGAAAAAACATTTATTTTAGTGCCACCAAGCATGGTTAAATAATTGATAGGAGAAATCTGAACTAGATTAAAGGTGAAATACCCTTGTCCTATCAACTTTCTCGAGTTATCTTTAAGATGGTATGGTGAAGTGCATATATCCCTATGTGCATTGTTCAATATACTCTATGTTCAATCAAAGCATCTAGTAAGGAAATAATGGAATCTTCCAGGCCTTGTCTCTTGCATTGATTACAATAAGACTGGGTTCAATCTAACCAATAGTAGGAAATTTAAAACTAACTTTATTGCTTTGGATTTCAGCCTTTCAAATTTTGTAAGCTTAATTTTATTCATATAAGATCTTTATTCATCATTGTGGTAAGTGTGTGGCACTTACAACTAGTATACATGGTTTTGTATACCACAGAGTTATAAAATATATTATCTAATAAAGTGAACATATGACTAAATCATATCTACAACGCATGTAAAAGAAAACGATTCATTAATACAATATTTGGATAAAATAAATTTATGGATATGAGGGCACATCTCTCGCTATGGCTCTCATTAATCAAAATGTTAGGATCTGAAGATTTAATGGGCAAGTTAATTAATCAGACTATAATTTGTCGATGCACTAGAATTCAAGTTATTGTAACGTTGGTAGAATTATTTTATATTGCATAGTAAGGGAAAAACTATAGTACCAATGATGAAGAGTGATATATGATTGGTTAGGTGATTAGATCCCTTGTGACATGAAATAAAATTGATGATTACTCTTGCGACTTAAATTAGATTTTTTGCGTGCAATGAACATTTAATATGGATGAATGATTGTTTTATAATTTAGATTTCTCGCACACAATGAATGTTTAATGTTGATGAATGGTTGTTTTAGAAATTAGATTTCTCGCGCGAAATAAGTGTTTAATGTTGATGAATGATTGTCTTAGAATTTAGATTTCTTGTGCGCAATGAATATTTAATGTTGATGAATGGATTTTTTAGAATTTAGATTTCTCGCACGCAATGAATATTTAATGTTGAGGAATGATTGTTTTAGAAAATTAGATTTCTCACGCGCATTGAACATTTAATGTTCATGAATGATTGTTTTAGAAAATAAATTTCTTGCGCGCCATGAAATAAATGTTGATGTATGATTGATAAAATTGATAATTACTTTTGCGCCATGGAATTAAATTTGATGATTACTTTTGCACCATGAAAATAAACTCGATAATCACTCTTGCGTTGTGAATTAAATGTTGATGTGTGATTGGTTAGGAGTTTGCTTACTCTTGTGTCATGAATAAGTTGCTAATTAATATTGCGTCATGCATAGCTTGCTAATTAATCTTGCATCATCAATTATTGTTGATGTGTGATTAGTTAGGAGTTTGCTGACTCACACGCCATGATAATGAAGTTGATGATAATCCTTGCGTCATGAAAATAATGTTGATATATGATTGTTTTAGTAACTAGTTTTCTCTTGCGCTATTAATTACGTTGACGTATGATTGTTCTAGAAATTAGTTTACTCTTGTGTAATGGATAATTAATGTTTATGTATGATTGTTTTAGAAGTTAGATTTCCCGCGCGCCATGAATATTTAATGTTGAAGAATGATTGTTTAGAAATTAGATTTCTCGTGCGCCATGAAATAAATGTTGATGTATGATTGATGAAGTTGACGATTACCCTTTTGCCATGAATAATTGATCTATTGGATTTCGGCTTGATTGGATTAGTGGGATCTAGACACCTCTGTTTTCCTCAAAATAGTCGCCAGCCATGAGACCTTAAATGGTCAAAATAAATCGAAATGAATCTTGGGCTTGAGTGTTTCTTATGTGTCATGGAGGTCCTAACCATGCAGGACAGTTTGGGCGAGTATTTCTTTATTATTTAGCGATATGGTTTATCATTATTTATATTTGCTTCGGTTGATTGCGATGTGTTGAGTTGTGTCGCTAATTATGTTTATGTGTTGATCATGTGTCACTGTCATTAATTTTAATGCATTGGCTTGTGTCATTATTGATTACAATGAGGTGTCACTTGTAGTGATTTTAATTATGATGTCGTATTGATTATGCACTACTATGAACTATGTGTTGACATTAATTTCCTAATGCAAAAAAATAAAATAAAATAAAAAGGGTTTACCTTTTGTACTTTGCAATTCGTTGGGGTAATGAAGGGGTTGTTACAACATCATAAGCCACCCACTCTCTAAGTCTATCAGGAATCAAGTCACCAATTTATAATGAGGAACCATAACATAGATAATTATACGAGGATGTTGGCTAAAAATGTAGGGAGTGTAGGAACTTTCTACATCCTTAAAAGCAATGATCCTCTTTGGTTTCCTAAACTCATTGCCATCAAGTGTGTAAAGAATGAGCTCTCAACCATTTCCATCAATGAAAACACTTTGAGGAAAAGTGTGTTATCTTTGAACATATGTGCAATGCCCCGTCTCTACCCCATGGAATAAGTAAAATAACGATAAAAATAGTTGTATTTCACTTACGCTAAAAATGGCTCCCACTTATTCTACACCTCTCGAGTCATTTCACAAAGTCGGACTAGAGTCAAGCTCAACAGAATTTTCTTTCCCCGCTAATTCTGCCAAGCTCGTTCCCTTGGCTGTGGTTTCTCTAGATTGTATCTAGGGATAATGGGAATCTCATTAATCCATTCATGCACATCACTAATTAGATGACGAGGCATTTGGATACCTTAAGAGAGTCATATTTTCTCTCGTTGTTTACCTGTGCTTGGTTGAATTTATTCACTTTGACATGCAGAGCTCTGGGCATAAATCACATTGTGTCAACATTCGCAGGGGCCATCACAATGCTTTGTTTTAATTAAATAGTCAGATTCCCCTTGTCCGTACCAGTTTTGATAAGGTTAATTAATATATATATATAGA
>ML796381.1:26641-113701 GCA_009831015.1 Picea engelmannii
AAAAAAAAAACTAAAAAACTAAAAACAATACAAAAGTCAAAAAACTAATTTGTCTGCTCCCATTCATGACAAAAACTAGAGAGAAACCCTAGGCGCATGAGAGCATCCCTATCCATACAAACCCCACATGCAGGAGTGGATAAAACAGGTAGAGAGCATCCCTAGGCACATGAGAGAAGCCCTATCTAGCCAAACCCTACATGTAGGAGTGGAGACATCGATAGAGGAAGAGGAGCATGCCCTATCAAGCCAAATCTGTGCAGGAGTGGAGATATTCAGGGGTCGCACCTTCCATTTGGACATCGACAGAGGTAGAGGAGCCATATCCAACCAAACCCATGGAGATGTCACAGAAATCGATAATGGATCACCTCTAATTGTTGCTAAAAATGGTTGAAAATGTCATTAGGTGGTATTGTCCTTTCATTTCAAAGTCTGTTTGGTTCTCTCCCTCCCAAGGGGGTTTGATAGCTCTGTGTGGTTCTCTCTCTAACTCTAATACTCCACTCATAGAGTTTCTTTAACTAGTCTTATACACCCTTGTTATAAAATTACTAGAAGGAACCAAATTGAAAAACTTTCACTCCTTGGATTTATATTCACCTTAAACATGAACTACTACCCTAGTTGTCCAAGAGAAGTTTAAAGGTCGCAAGCTCAAACCTAGTTTCCAGATATATTTTGAAATGACCTATATTGGAATCTATAACCCTACCTACCTAGAAATTCTATAGTTTTTATGATTTGTTCCATTTATGAAATTGAAGGTAAACATCATTACTATAGGAGGGCTATCCTAGCACTCCAAAACCATAAAAAATCTAAACCTGGGATAATACCTTCCAAACCCTATATTGCTCGATTTCTAAAAATTGAAATTTCAAAATTCTATTTCTTATGCATTTAATTATTGTTTTGTCTGAACTTCCTTTTTTGCTAATATCCCCTTCACATCGGGAAACTAAGGGGGTTCAATATACCTCTCTTTTGATATCCCTTATTGTAATTATATTCTAGGCTAGTGAAGCTTTCTCTGTATACAACCCTATAGACTACACAAAATTAGAATCAAATTGAAATATGGGGGATGGATTATACAAGAGGGAGACTATATAAGAAACCTCTAGGGAATATAACAACCATGAGGTAGTAAAGGTATTTCAACAATATGATTAGATAGTTTACTTCAAAAATTTGTAGGGATATGATGACAGAATAACACTTGTGCTTTCATAGAATTTTTAGAATGTTAGAGATCATGAAATATATAACAACAGTAAGAGGGATGGAAATGAAAATAAATGAGGAATTTGTGTCTTGGGAGGAATTTGTGACCATAGATAGATACAATTTTTTTTCTTCTTAGTATATTGTTAAGGAGCCTATCCAAGATAGGGGTACATAGAGAAAGAATAAAGTTGTGAGGGCATAGGCCTTAAAGAGAAGAAAATACCATAAAAGGATAAAGGTAGAATATGAAGATAAACAAGTCTCTTCCACATGAATCAAGATGAGGACCCTAAATAATATTCCTTTGAAGATCAAGGAGAAGACTCTATCGATAGGAAAGGGTGGACATACATCTAAAAGGGAAAGAAAAAGGTCTCAAATAACCCCCAAAATGATCACACCTATATGTACCATTGTATTAGACTTGGAGGGAATTCATATCCATACCAAGATCCCATCAGAGACACAAGTAGAGGATAATTCAGTAACCCCATAGAAATATCTTGGGATTCATATCACCTTGAGTGAACTGAATGTAGCAATGGGTGATGCCCTT
Organism: Picea engelmannii; assembly: GCA_009831015.1. Taxonomy (NCBI): domain Eukaryota; kingdom Viridiplantae; phylum Streptophyta; class Pinopsida; order Pinales; family Pinaceae; genus Picea; species Picea engelmannii. Next base: position 28,428 of record ML796381.1, read on the forward strand.
AAGTGGAAGATCCTAGTAGAGGCAAAGAGAATAAAGTTGGAGGAAGTTATAGGAAAGAGTAGTATATTTGATCTAGAAGGTGGAATTCAAAGGTGACAACAAAGGTGAATGTTGAAAGTGAAGATGAAGAATAATTAGAAGCCACAAAAAAATAACTAGAAGAGGAGTTCACTCAAAAAGAAAGAATGATAAGAGCCATAACAAATTTTTGAGGCAAACCCAAACTTTAAACCCCTGTGTATGGAGGAATCCTGAACCTTGAAGAATTGATTGACTAGATAGGGGAGATGGAGAAATTATTTGAGTGTTGAACAAATTGAGAATACAAAAAAGGTAATATTTACATGTACAAAAATTAAGAGTCATGCATATTTGTGGTAGAATAAGTTGCAATTGGATAGACAAATTAAGGGGAATGAAAAGATCATAAGATGGGATAAAATGGCATTGATAGGTAAACTTTTGCATGCAAATTACTCTCTAAATTTATTGAGAAGATTGTAAATTTTGAAGAAGATGGGGATGTTATTAAATGAGTATGCCTAATAATTCTATATGCCATTCATTAGTTCAAGAGGAAGTGAATAAATCCCTAAATTTATTGCAAGTATGTAAATGGTCTTTGTTTTTCCATTCAATATGAATTTAATGCGTTGAATATCCATTTAGTGGTAGAGTTTTATCGATTAGCCTTAAGTATTGAGGCGAATTTGGCTATAAACTAGCATACATTGAAGAAGAAAAGAATAAATTGATAGAAAATTATAGTTAAGAGAGAAGAGAGGTGAATATGAAACCAATGTCATCATATTAAATCGTATTGTTGGAAGAACATATAATGATGATAGAGGGAAAGGATCAATGAGAGGTAGAAGTACATGTGGAAGATTTGAAGAAATGTGTTTCAGATGTGGAGGGGATGGACATAGAGCATATGAGTATCCAAAATCACAGAATGAGGTAAGAATACAAGAGGCAAGAACATATGTTGCTAAAGAATTGTAATTAATAGTAGAAGAAGAAATTACTAAAGTGCAATCAAATCATGGAGAAAACTTAATGATGAGAAGAGTATTATTCCATCTAGAGAAGGAGATTGCAAAAGAGCTATACCAGAGGAAGAGTATCTTTAAGATTAAATTCACATTAAATGAAAAGTAAAATGTATCTTTTAATTTGATTGTAGATGTTGGTAGAAATCAAATCTTGTTTCTCCTAAAGTAGTGCAGAAGTTGAATTTGAAGTGTACACAACACCCAAATTTATACAAAGTATGTTTGAAAAAAGTTGATGATTAATATAAATACAAAGAAATGAAAAGAAAATAAAGAAAGGAGAAAACTTTAAAATTCTATGTACATTCCATTTGTATGACTATTGTTACATTGTGAAAAGCAATTGCCATGTTTTGTCCAATTCTCTCCCACTTGGAAATCACATTGAACAAGTGTAAATGCCAAGAATGTCTCTACACAAGAGAAACTTCACTCCATTGATTTCCTTGTTAGTTCTTATGTTGCATTACCTTTGATCTACACTTTATCAATTTCATTACACCTACTTCCTCTTCCCTCACAATGTGATACTCCAAATCAATATGCTTATTCTTAGAACTATAATTTGGCTTCTTAGTCATTACAATGGTGCTTTGGCTATCACATTTGATTTCTAAACTAACCTATTTGATAGCAATATTGTTTCATAATCTCAATAAGCAAAATTCATCTTTGATAACTTTTGTTGCGACAACATATTGTGCCTTTGAACTAGAAGAGGAAATGATGTTTTTTGTCTTACTCATAAACCTCAATACTCATTGGAACAAATAAAGTACATGTGTACTTGTGGACATTTTCTTGTCCATATCTCCAACCCAATATTCATCGACAAACCCATGTAAGTCAAAACTATCATCACCTTGATCTTGATGACTAAGGAATAGATGTTGGTTCCTTTTCCATACCCTAATATTCTTTTAACAACCATCCAATGTTCCTTTTATGTATCAAACATAAATATGCTCCCTATCCCCACTAAAGAATGTGGAATTCATTCCCACATGACCTCAAGAGAGTTGATCCTCATTTCCCTAGTAACTTTAAAGCCTCCATGTTTAGGGACCAATTGTGAAAGAATTCATTGAGGAGGGTTAATATCAATTAGATGTAGCTTAGGTTAAACCCCCATATCATTTTGGACCCTACAACAATAGTATTCTTGGGTGAAGAGAAGGAAACAAAAGACTGGAAAAAGGTGTAGAAAGATCCTAGGTACCATGGAAAGGGTGACACTAGCCAATTTGTGGCATATGATTTGAAGCAGGATTGTAGAGATTAGCAGTAGTTAATTAGTAAGAGAGAAAGTAGTAGTAGCTACATCATTGTTTTTTTTCACAAGGGTGTGAAAACGATTAAGTTGGGAGGTGATGACGAGCCTCCCAATTGTAGTATCATGAGGCCCATTTTTAAGATATTTTGATCATCTTTATACTCTATGAGACCTCTATTGACCATTATTAATATAATTGTGTTGGGTTTTGTGTAATTCATTGATTATGAAATGATTTGGATGATTGAGTGAGTGTTATATCCTAGTTTAGATATGCTTTTGATTATTTCATGCATGCCTAAGGCTCCACTAACATAATTAGGATAATTAGGAACACTTACTGAGTTGAGGAATTGAGAATATGCATAATGAGGTGAAAGAAGGCATCTTTCCCCAATAAAGTCAAGCTCTAGAACTATAACTAGAGTAGGCTCTTTATGGCTATAAGCCTAAATGCCATTCTTACCATTTTAAGCATCATTCAAGGGCTAATCTCTTATATTTTCAATTGAAAAAGGCATTTTCTCCTTCTTAGGGTTGTAGGTGCATCCTAATGCATTTATGGGTATGCAAGTTCCCACGCCCCACCCGCACACCCCCATTCTATTATTATGTGATAATTTTTAAATTATTATTGCTAATGTTTTCTTATTTGTTTCAAATCTTTGATGTTCTTTGTCTATGTTCAATTGACTGAAGGTACAACCAAATAGGTACATGTCATATATTTCTTTCTCGAGTGAGGGAAGCTCAGAACAAATAGATGGAAATGTGACTGCATCTGGTAGATTTGATATGCAAACAACAACCATAGGTGAAAAGTTCAAAAGAACATTATGTAGACACATGGAATTTTTTCTTGGAAAAGGAGGATCATGCTCTTATGATGATGAGAGAATAGGAGACATAGAGGTGCCACTCAAGTATAAGCATCTTTTGAAAAAATGGGTAACTAAGGAACTGCCTCCGTTGGACACTGACCTCGTTGTCAACAATAGGAAGTATCGCATTGCATTATCCTCCCTGCATGGCCTGGGGCTATTTTCCATGGATGGAATAATTGTAAAATACAATACAGTAACTGAATTGATGAACTATGTCAGACCGTATTATGATTATAGTGATTGGATGCGGTTGGTCCGGTACATGCGAAGTATGTGGAGATATTCACTTGCCACAAATTATATATAGCTAATAGACATCAATAAAAATAAGGGAGGGAATATCTACATTGATGGATGTCTTAAATATTTCATCAATATCTCAGGGTTTATAAACAACACATGACCCGAGACAACAAAAAAGAAACCTAATTGCATTTATGAGGGACGCGAAGAGAATCAGGTAGTCGTGTGCGCAATAAAAAAATATAGCTCTAAGGGAAGAGTTATTAGTGGATTACCATTTGAATCGAAGAGATACATCAACTAATAATGTGCAGGTACTTATGAAACACCTATTTAAGCAACCTCTAATTATTGCATTATATTTTTTTTTTTATCTTTAACATGTAAACGATTAACGATTTTGATTTACAATTAATGTGAATTTTATTATTTGTTTATATAATTTTATGAGTGGCAAACAATTTTTTTTATCTTTAACAATTTTTTAAATATTTTCGGGTTCTAATTATATTAGAATGTGGCAGGATGATTGTGGAAAAGGCCCAGCTGCAAAACATGTAAAGTATTATAAATTACGACTTACATTATATGTGAATTTTATTATTTGTTTATATAATTTTACTTATGTGGCGATCAGTTATTTTATTTGTTTATATAACTGAAATAAAATTTATTTTGTTGAAACATGTAGTCTACAATCCATGATGCTCATGATTCAGCCGACGAGGATGGCTTGTATTCATCCCCGACCCGATCATAATGTTACATAAGAAGATCATTAAAGCGAACAAGGAACTTGCTCCCTTGTTAGACCTTGAAGATCAAACTCACGAGGTCAAACAAAGGATCAAACTGGTTATGACGCGGCTTAGGACATATAAGGTAATAACCATAATTTAAAGTGATTTTTTTATGTCATAAGTACAATTATTAAAGTTTGTTTTTTAACTTTTACATTATATAAATGAAAAAACATTTTCTTTCTTATATAGAGTTATTTGGAGCTCGTTCAACCTGTTATTTGGAGTTGAATATACACTTTGTCATCGACGAAGAGTTTTTCATTCGTCTCACTTCCGAAAAATGAAACATGACCGATATGGAAAATTCGTCGATGAATTATTTATCGTTCGTCTCACTTCCGACAAATGAAATGTGGTCGATATGGAAAATTTGTTGACGAATAGTTTCCATATCGTCTGACTTCCGACGAATCAAACGTGGAAAATTCGTCGATGAATTTTTTTCACTAGTTTGTCTCACTTCTGATGAACCAAGACGTTGAAAGTTAGATGACCATCTACGTCGCTATAGAACTGGGCCTTCAATGACATGTGTTCGTCTAAGGCATCGGATGTGAGATGACCAGGGTATCCACAAAAATGAGATAGTACCAGAATCGACGTTTGGGGGGGGCAGGTTTTTTCGGGATCTCGACAACTATATGTCGGGATTACAAGTAAAGTGTCGTCGAAAAATGACCCAAATTTACTAGTGTATAGTGGATGGCCTAGTAGTGAATCATCTTAATTCCATTAAGTTGTTAGACAAAGTGTGATTTGCTACAAGATTCCATTATTCCCACTCCTTCCACACCCTAATATCAATGCATGGAATGTGGGGAATTTTGGTGTGCATGGTAGTTATTGCATTGATAGATGCATTCTATGGGATAATATGGGGGAGATTGTAATTTTTGTGCATCCAATATTCTTAAGTTGACCATTTTTTTAATTAAATATTTGTATTGCATCTTAATAAATAGAAAAATTAAAAAAACAACAACAATAAACTAGTCTATATCCATATTAACCTGGGATATATCCAGCATCAAGAGGGATCAAAACTTTGGAGGTGAAAACTTTATATTAACTCTTTACACCCTCAAAAATAAAATAAAAATTAAGGGTCTAAAGAATCAAGATAAGGTTTTCACCTTGGGGGATATATCCCTCTTGCCACTTGATAGCTCTGTGGTTAATATAGATCTATTGTAACAGTGGTACTTACAACTATCCATTTGGTGTCTGCATGCACCAAACTTTTGACACACCCCAGCCCAGTCCGAAAAACTCCTCCCTATCATGTTCATGTTGAATCATGTCTTCTCCCCATGAAATTTTTTCCCTTGCACTACAATGTTGAATCTTTATCACCTTAGACGTTTGGTATGTTACTTGATGTCAATGTTGGTATGATGGTCTTCTAGTGGTTCCATGAAAATGGGCCCAATTTTCTACAACTTTCTACTTTATAATGGAATCAATCAAGCATTGTCCCCATCGATGTGAGAGTCACATATTTTTTTCATTATTTTTTGCGGGTATACATTTCTTTGGACTATGCATTCTTTACTATGTTTTGCACATTTTCCATGGTCTGAACTTATGGTACTATTGTGTAGGTATTCAAAGTAATTTATGATCTACATGACCTGCATTTTGGGGGATTTCTTATAAATGCAACAATATATTTTTGATATTGATTTCATGCATAGTTATGGAAATTGAATTGAAACTTTTTTTTTCATGTGAATATATTTCAAGGGGTAAAATTGGTGCATTGTGGCATAATCAACCTATAGTTTTGTTTGGTTTTATTGTGGATGTTTGGGGTTGAATTGGTGCATTGTGGAGTCATTTACATCATTTTGGGGGGGGCTTAATATTTGAGTGGAATGCTACTAAATGACAAGCTCTTCTTGTTTTCGGTGTTACTTGGGCTAATGTGTATTTTGCCTCTACAAATAGTATTGGATTTGGTTTTCTTTGCACATGCCCTATATATACTTGTTATGCGGTCTTTTCCAACAACTTGGTATGCATTCTTAATGTCCTACTATTATCTTTTTGGTCTAAATTTTATTTTATGGATTTTCATGGCATGCATATTTCGATTTTCAAAGCTTGCATTTTTTTTGTTTACTAGGTTTTCATTTTCAATGGGCATGGTCCACATTTTTTTTGAGTAATGTAATTGGATAAGTGAGGATAGTTATTGTATAAAGCACCATCAAGTTATATGTGTTTTACATATTTTTCATACAATTTATTTGCGAGGAGCAATATCCTCCTGAGATTCATAGTTCAAAGTTTCAACATTCAACACTGATTTCATTTTTTATAGGTTAGAAACTTTGATTTATCAACTAAATAGTGTTTTACATATTGGAAATTTTATTTGTAAACCTTTGTGATAATATTTATCATCTTCTTAATTAAATAATTTCCTCTAATTATATAAGCTTCATAATGATATTAAGTGTTATTATTATTGTTGTGTGAGATGTGATCTCCTCCTAAGAGTCATAGGTCAAAGTTTCACCATTGAACATTAATCTCATTTTTTTATATTTTATGAAACTTTGACTTGCAAACTAAAAAGTGTTTTACATCTTGAAAATTTTATTTGTGAAACCTCTTTGGTGATCTTTATCATATTCCTAATTAGATAATTTCCTCCAATTATATAAGCTCTGTAATAATATGAAGCATTATTATAATTCTTGGTTCGCTAACAATTTTTGCAAGGTAGATATCTTATTCTTAATTATTCAATTTTGAAATCATTAACATTGATGTGATCATTTTCTTTCCATGTCTTTATTTTATTTTCAATATTAAAATTATAAAATATTTCTTGGTTAGGATATTTTAGTTATCATACTATTGTTTTTTAAATATTTTGGAATATTCAAATCATATTTCATATATTTTAACTTTCATACACAGTTTTTCATGTAAGTTCCAAATGTTTCTTAGTTTTGCCTCATCATTATTGCCTTGAATAGTTATAACCAACATGAGGCATTATTAGAGTATGAGTCCAAATGTTTATCATAATTATTGGGTTTTGAGTAACATGAGTTGTTTATCACAATTATTGGGTTTTGAGTAACATGAGTAGTATCTAAGTGTGTACAAGTAACTTAGTTTGTTATATTTATGTTTTTTTTTTTTTTATGTATATAGTTGTTAAAATTCACTATAGCTATAATTTGTTTTCATCGTATTTTGATTTTGTCAACATTTGTATGTTCTACTTTAAAAATTCCCCGTTTAAAATAGTGAGTCAATTTTTACAATTATTATATCATCTAGTTTTGCATTAACATGTGTAATGAAGGAATGTGATGCGATTGTGCCAATGCATATAGGTTTATATACTCTCTATATTGTATAAACCTTCTTGTACCTTATCATTCAAGTTACTTTTCCTAAATTCAAAAAGTTTGTTGAAAAGGTTTACAAATTTCAAGTATAGAATTTGTTTATGTTTTTCACGGTGTGTAAAATCCACACCCATATCTAAAGTTAACTTAGTTTCCAAGCAAGTGCTTACTTCAAAGTAGAAACATAACCATAAGTAATATAAATAAAGGGAGAAAAATATCAAACAAAATTGAAAGGGTAAAACATTAAATTAAAAACAATTAAAACAAAATTAAAATTAAAATTAAAATTAAAAAAAAAATGAAAAAAATAAAACAAAAATCAATAATAAAATTAAAAGGATCAAAAGTAAGTAAAACAATAAAGGAACCTGTGATGTAGAACTATAGATAGGGGCACTTAACCAATATCCCACCATATCACTCTTTAAAAAATTAGGTCACCTCTTTTAACCTACTACATTGTAGAGAGAAAAATAAATATAATGAAAGATATGTCAAGAAAAAGATACTGGATGATTATAAAAATAAATATTACATTATAAAGGAAAATAAGAAAAAAATAAATATAATGAAAGATATGTCAAGAAAAAGATACTGGATGATTATAAAAACAAATATTACATTATAAAGGAAAATAAGAAGACATAAAAAAAAATGATGAGGTGAAACGAAAGAGGGAAAAGTAAAGAGAAAACAACTACCTTATGACATCCATAATTTGATCATGTGAGATGGAGAGCCATGTTTTAGTAATTTTCAAATCATCATCCTCACTGAGGAAATTTAGAGTTTCTCAATTCTATTGTCTCTCTTTTATATGGTGTTTTAACCTACTACATTGTAGAGAGAAAAATAAATATAATTAAAGATATGTCAAGAAAAAGACAGTGGATGATTAAAAAAACAAATATTATATGATAAAGGAAAATAAGGAGACATAAAAAAAAAATGATGAGGTGAAACCAAGGAGGGAAAAGTAAAGATACAATAACTACATTATGATACCCATAATTTGATATGTGAGATTGAGAGCCATGTTTTAGTAATTTTCAAATCATCATTTTTACTGAGGAAATTTAGAGTTTCTTAATTCTATTATCTCTCTTATATGGTGTTTTGAATAGTGATCCACTCTAGTAAGGACCTTGGCATATTCTATGCATATATTCTTAGTATATTAAGAGGATGTTGAGAAAAATATGAGGAATGAGCATGGATGTGAAAGATATTTTCATTATGTTCATTGACCCCGAATTAAAATGAATGTTTCATCTCACTATGTTATAGATTTGCCTCACCCTATGCAAATTTGTATAGAGGGCCTTTTTTTCATTTCCCTATGCAGACTCAAAATCCCTTTTTGCAAATCCCAGAGATAAAAACATGATTTTTCCACATATACGTGCCCTACCTATATTACAACATGCGTATACAAAGTTGCACCACTACAACCCGCGTACAACGGGATTTGTACTCAAAATTAAAAAATGGTGTCAGGTTTCCATGTCACGTCACATCACGAGATCTATGATCCTTGGCCTTCCATATACTGGAAACATTCTGAATCGACCCTTCAATTCCACTTGAAGGCTACAAATGGGCCAAATCCGAGCTATGGAAAAGAGGAGAAGAATTCAACTTTGAGATCAAAGTTACTCTAGAGAAATTATTCACTTCACATTGAGTCTGCATCCCTTTGTCATTTAAGTCTAAACACATTGTTCAACCCCCAAGCTCTTCCCTTATTGATTGAGAACTTTATTGTCTCCCTTATATGAGCTTGCCTTTGGTGGAGGATTGAAGTGGCGGAGGCCCAGCTGGAAGGAACTTGGTTTCTCGGTTTCGAATCGTGTCAACACGGAAGTTTGTAATTCATTCACTTCTGTTGATTACATTTTAATAGAAATACTCTTTTATCGTCCAATTAATATCTTGTGAATATTTGAATTGTTATTCCATATGTGTATTTGGTATGACTGTTGATGTATTATGCTATTGAATGTGCTAACATTATATATTATCACCATATGCTTGCATTTGTTGGTTGTTGAGGACTAGTTGCAAGTGTATCACTTTGGGTCGAGTGCTCAACAATGGACTTCATCGAGATTCTGGATGAGGTAAGCCTTTTATCTTTTCTTTATAGCATATTTGTTTATATAGCATGCTTGAGATTAGAGTTGATTTTTTCATTCATTTCTATTTATTGTGGTTTACCCCTAGCCATAGAGAGATTTTCCGCGTAACAGAATTGACGACCAAACTGGGGACCCTAGTTAGATCCTCTGCTTCATCTGGTGCCCATGCAGAGATTTTTTTTTCTGTAGGGCCAGGAGTCCCTTATAGCTAATACATGAATTTATGTTGAAACCCATTTCTCACTCATAAACATGTTGACCTATACCTAGAGGACTCCCAAGCAAGTTTGATTTAAGCTCTTTTCTGACTCGTTTTCAAAAAGAGAAAATATTGTCGAGTGAACTTGTCTCTTTCACACTCATAAATTGGATTTGAAATGACATCTATTTGGTGCAATTTTATACCTTTTTCAAACCAAGTAGACTAATATTACGAAAAAGGACATTTTTTGGTGTTAAGTTGTGATTGCATCTCATGCCCTTGCTTGCAGTATTGAGCCTATTGTCAGTTCTCACTTTTGTGTTATAAGTCGTTTACCTCAACAGTTTTTATCCTCAATCAAGCAGAGCCTTGTTTGTATCCTTCGCATATTGACACCTTATACCCAAGAGGAAACATTCCCTGGAGTCTCCATCTCCCGCATGCACCTCCTTGCATTGAGCATAGGTATGTTCCACTGATGGAACTAGTTTTGCTTACTTGCGATGCTTATTTCCTCCTTTGTATCATAACATTCATTTCACTATGAAAAAACAAAAAAAGATGGGCGGGAAGGGAGTATTATCTTACATTAGCAGCATTCATGTCGCCTTTGAACATAGCACAAATTTTTTGAGTCCACTTGTCATCAAAATTTTGGGTTTAGCATGACCTTAGGAAGTTGATATCATTACATAGAGTTCACTCCTTCGAATGGTTACTCTTCCAGTCCCTATGGAGAGTTTGATTGATGCCTCCTACATATAACAGTTTCATCATTGGGTCTATGTTGCCAGAGTCTTCCATATGTCTCATGCTCTTTTTCAAAGGATGTCTATCAACCTATGTCGACCATTCCTCATAACTCTTGACTTTGCATGTCGGCCATACCCTCAGTTTGTCTCAGAATCACATGAAGTTGTAGTCATATCGTGCACCCTAGTCCTACTTTCCTCATTGGTAGGTAACCTTGAACCCAACAGTCAAAATTTCATCATTGGTCATTGACTGGGTGGTTTCCCTTCTGTTCGATAGTAGGAAATCTATTCACACATTGGGATTTGTGCAATGTCTTGGATTCCATTATTCCTATTGGTGGTTTCCTCTCCTTTGTCAGTATTTTTCCTCATTGGATGTTATTCAGAGGATATTTTTCATGTACCGCTTGCACCTGGCACACAAAAATATGCACAGGGTCGTTAGTTCGTGAACACGTTCTTCGTCTGATTTCCTCCAAATCATCAAGATCCTTCTTTGTAACTCATGTTGAATGATGAGAGATTCCTTAATGTTCTCCTTTCAACGGGTCTCCTTCCATCAACTTCAACTCATATATTCTGGAGACGAGACCTAGAGTCATATGAATACCTAGAGGCTTGCAATCATTAGTGGTAGGTTCTCTCTCCATCGACAATTAGGAATACATCAATGTCTCATGATTGATGGATTCTTCAAGTGTTCAACCCCGACTCCTTTATTGACACTTGTAAGAATGTACTCGGTGCCTTGATACCTACTTTCATTATTGGTAGGTTGTCTCGCGTTTGTTAACGATATACCTCAATGACCGGTAATCAAATGAAGTCTCATTGTGTTCGACCTCGACTCCTTTATTCACACGATGTAGACTTGCACCTTTGGCGAATTGTGTAGAATATTTGAAGACATCAGTTTATAGTCTCAACTTTCCTGAGTTGTTGCTACCTTTCATTGGACCAGTACCTCTGTGACTTCAATGATCATGGGAGATCATATTGTACTCCATTGTATACATATATCTTTAGATTGATTTTGAGACTGATTTTACTAGGCCTTGTTCGTGACTATGGTATCCTTTGGCATGTAGCCACCTTTTTATTTCCTTTTCATGGACATGGATAGTTGTTTGGTATATTTTCACATGGATCTATGGTGTAATTCAAATTGGTAGCCATGTATGCAAAGCCGATACATATTGTCTTGAGCAACTAGTTCTTCCAGCTAGGTTCCCATTACTCCACTTATGGGCCTTATAATTTATTTTGGACATCGCAAATACTCCTCTGACCTCACACATTAGGGGGCATCTATTATAGAAATATTTGCCTCACCCTATGCAAACTTGCACAAAGGGACCTTTTCCATTTCACTATGAAGACTTGAAGTTCCTTTTTGCAAATCCCAGAGCTAAAAAAATGTTTTTTCCACATATACGCGTCCTACCTATATTACAACATGAGTTTATGCAAGTTGCACCACTACATCTCGTGTACATCGGGATGTGTGCCCAAAATTTAAAAAATGGTGTTGGGTTTCCATGTCACGTCACAAGATCTATGATCCTTGGCCTTCCATATACTGGAAATGTTCTGAATCAACCCTTTAGTTCCACTTGAAGGCTACAAATGGACCAAATCTGAGCTATGGAAAAGAGGAGAATAATTCAACTTTGAGAGCAAAGTTACTATGGAGAAATTATTCACTTCACATTAATTTTGCATCCCTTTGTCCTTTAAGTCTGAACACATTGTTCATCCTCCAAGCTCTTCCCTTATTGATTCAGAAATTCATTGTCTCTTATATGAGCTTGCCTTTGGTGGAGGATTGAAGTAGTGGAGGCCTAGATGGAAGGAACTTAGTTTCTCGGTTCTGAGCCGTGTCGACACAGAAGTTTGTAATTCATTCACTTATGTTGATTACATTTTAATATAAATACTCTTTTCTCATCCAATTAATATCTTTCGAATATTTTAATTGTTATTCCATGGGCGCATTTTTTATGAATGTTGATGGATTATTCTATTGAATGTGCTAACATTATATATTATCACCATATGCTTGTGTTTCTTGGTTGTTGAGGACTAGTTGCAGGTGTATCGCTTTGGGTCAGGTGCTCAACGGTGGACTTCATCGAGTGTCTTGACGAGGTAGGCCTTTTATCTTGTCTTGCTAGTGTATTTGTTTATATAACATACTTGAGATTAGAGTTGATTTATGTAGACATTTCCATTTGTTGTATTTTACCCCTAGCCATAGAGAGATTTTCCTCGTAACACACTAATATATGGATTGTAACATGGGAAAGGAATCTGATATACAACTTCACCTATGTGCTAGAAAGGATCAATACGACCCTTCACAGACCTAAGCAAAATCCTAGTGGCATACCTTCACCTTTGTGCTACCAAGGATCAATAAGATCCTTCATATACCTAAGAAGATCCCCAATGGCATTTGGAGGATTTTATTTGTCCCTCGTGCCCTAGATACAAGGGAAGATCAATTTGTGTTCACCTATTCTATTGCTAAGATCACAAACATTAGGTTCTCTACATGATTATCAAAAAAGGTCTTGATTCTCCATTCCTTGCATCCATGATTCTTAAATGAATTCATTAGGTGCTTAATCTCATGCTCAACATGTTCATCATCAAATGTTTTTAGGCATTGAGTGATGAGAACATTAATCACACTAATATTATGGCCACAGAGATGATGAAAGTTTCCATGGAGAATTTTTTTGTATCTATTATTTTTCTATATGATTGATGTGTCATGGACCCATCTAAATTCTTGGACACTAAAAACCTAAAAAAAGTTTAGGGCCTTAGTCTCCTCTAACTTCATGGTAAATTGAATATGATTTGATTACGCATTAAAGTGTTTTACAAATATATCCAAATTTTCACTACTTTGTGGTCAATTAACATTAGTATCATCCATATTCTTGGACCACCCACATGCCTAAACTACCATTTGGGCTTCAAGGAAATGAATTGTGTGTGATTATCAATCCATGAAGATATTTTCCACCATAAGGGAGAGTGGTGATCTCAACACCACAAGTTTTTTCATAGAATTATCCTTGAAAATTGAATAAAATTGATCTACGATAGACCTCCATCAATCGAGTAGTCTCAAGATCAACATCAGTGACTTCATTAGTAGGAATCATTGTAAAGGGGGAAACCATGTCAAATATATAAAGGTCGTTATTACTATGGACTCTAATATTATTTATCTTATTAACTAAGATTGTAGAATCCTTTATATAGGAATTAAAAAAAATCACTTAGGTACATTAGGGGTAGCATTCTAGTGCTAGGATCAACACACAAGCACCCCAACTTGCGATTTGGAAAGTGACTCAGTATGACCAAGTTATGGCCTTAATTGCAAAAACATTTGTGGTAAGGTAAATTAGGGGTAGCATTCTAGTGCTAGGATCAACACACAAGCACCCCTAGTTGTGATTTGGAAAGTGACTATGTATGACCAAGTTATGGCCTTGGAAGTTCAAAAAATGATGGGAGGGGTGATAATAGAACATGAGACCTCTCCACCCTTCAAAAGAATATATTTCCTTACCCATCCAACAATCCACGAGGTTATCATTGTAAGTATAGGTTCAAATTTAATGGAAGAATGGTTGGGTTATTGATTGAGGTTAAGCCTAACCCACCTAGGAAAAAACTATTAATGATCTGGGTGAGTTTAATTGCACATACTTATTCATCCTCTTCCATTATTAAATTATAAAGTAAGCAAGGTATATGAATTTCCATGAAAATCAATGCTTTCATACATTGGGTTATCATTGTAAGTATAGGTTCAAATTTAATGGAAGAATGGTTGGGTTATTATTTGAGGTTAAGCCTAACCCACCTAGGAAAAAACTATTAATTATTTGGGTGTGCTTAAGTGCACATACTTATTCATCCTCTTCCATTATTAAATTATAAAGTAAGCAAGGTATATGAATTTCCATGAAAATCAATGCTTTCATACATAGGCTTTTAAATATTTTCAAGTTGAATATTAAATAGTTCATAGATAGCCATTACCATTGACTAAAGATATTTTTCACAAGCAACAATGTTTTTTTCCAAGGAGAGCCTTGTGGGGAATGTTGGACAACTGAGAGGGGGGGGTGAATCAGTTGTTACCTAGCTTAAACAATTATGCTCATTTTAAATTCATTACAGAACTCTCAATGATGATCACAATAATGCAGGGAAGTAAGCAATAGAACATTCAACATCATTCACACATATGAGATACACAGAGACAGATATTTCCTGAGGAAACCCATAAAGGGTAAAAACCTCTTCTTCTTTATATGATAAGTAATCTTTACATTCTATACATTATCATACTTATGAGAACCAACTCATAATGAGGCTACAACCTCTATTTTGCAAGCTGCTACTTGTTGAGAGAACCAACTCTCTAGATTCTCTAGCACCCACTAGAAGGAAGCACTGACTCCCTGGTTTCTCTAGCACCCACTAGAAGGAAGCACCGACTCCCTAAGGGTTCCAGCACCAACCGGATGGAAGCACCAACTTCCTAAGAGTTCCAACACCAACTGGATGGAACCACCAACTTCCAGTTACACAGGCACCGACCTGTATATCAAAGAACCAATGTTCTCCCTTGCACCACCCTACCACCCTGGTTTCTCTGGTTGCAACCATATGGAAGCTACAACTCCCTGTGTTCAAGCACCCACTTGAACCTCTAAGGACAACAGTCCTCCCTAGCACCTCCCAACCACCCTGAAATATAAATATTTTCTACTGAAACTTATTACAGTGATATAATGTTCATCAATGGCTTACCAGTCTCATCATTGTTCTGCTACACTGCTCTTCTCTACCTACATCAGTGTCTTCCTGCACCCCCTTTATTACGCTTTATGTTCTTCTACCTTTTATGCTCTGTGCGCCATGTCCCTTCTATGCACCATTCCTCTTCTATTCATTTCAGTTGTTGCACTCTACCTGAATCACTCTCAACAGCAACACTCATCTCTTCTTTGTTCTACATTGCTTAAGTCTCTGTGCACCTTGTGCATGCTATATGCACAATCCTTCTACATGCTCTTCCCATGCCATTGTTCTCCACATCAGGATATTCACTGCCACTCCACATTTCCACCTCTTCACTCCCTCGAGCATCAACACACTCTCTTTGTTCTACATGTTCTCCTCGTTTTGAGTCCTCTTCATGATCATCATAGCAATTCCTCGGCTTTTCTGGCGGTTATACCCATGCATTCATCATCACTGGGTGTTATGTTGAGATTCCTTAGCATGTCTAGCAGTCAAGACTCTTCGTCTTCTCTATCATAGTCGAGTTCATCCTCTTTGTTGCAGTTACAGGCTTCAATGCTCTTCCATCTGTCAATCGCCTCTATGAACAGTCTTCATTCCACTGGCAGATGCCTTGAGACTCTTCAGCTCCTCTGGAAATCACACTGAGGCCTCTTTCATTTTTCTGTGTAGAAACAATCAGTGGTTTCTAGCAGTTACACTGTGAACCTCTTGAGACTTATGCCTTTGGCACATTTCACCTTTCCTTTCACATGTGGCCTCAGGCAGTGACCACACGCCTGTTCAGAAGGCGCTTTCATGATTCACATTTCGACAATTCCTATTGTGAGACATCTCGACTCTCCAAGTTGCGATCTCCGAAATGGAGATTAGCTTCGTGCTATCTCCTCCCTCCATCTTCCATAGATGTGACCACAGGTTATGACCAGGGGCCAATTCTGAACACGCATTTCGCATTTCGCATTTCAGGGATTCTTTGAAGAGTCGTCTTGACTCTCCATGTCCCAAACTCCGAAATGGAGCTTGTCTCTTTGAGCTCTTCTCTACATCTCTTCGACGATGTGACCACCGGTGGTGACCAAGCGCTTATCCATAAAGCGCTTTCACAATTTCACATTTCATCATTCCTATGATGAAGGGTCTCGACACTCCAAGTCGTGATCACCGAAATAGAGCTTGGTTGCACTAGCTCCTTCCTCCATCTTCCACAAATGTGACCATTGGTTGTGACCATAGCCTTATTCGAAAACACATTTCGATGTTTCTCCCTTCAAGTCATCGTGACTCCAACATTATAAAATTCATGATCACAAAATCTCCGAAGAGTTTGGATGGTTCACATAACCCATTGAGATGGACGGTTGACGGGATTTCAAAGTTTTGCCTTTCGGGTATTCGATACTCACAATAGTCCCTTTTGGCATTTCGGAGTTCGAGACTTCATGATGGTGGAGTTTCTTCTTGCTATGTGAAACCTCGAAATAGAAAGTTTTGATGTGACGTAAACCTACTAACGTCACACGTGGATTGACACGTACCAAATAACTACCATGTGTCACTCTGATTCATGACTTACATGTGCCTGAAATGTTGAATCGGCCTGACACTTGTCATTTCCTGATTGTGCCACGTGTCCTTAGCTGACATGGTTTGTTGATGTGCTTGTTTCAGGATTTCGAGGTTCTCTACTTCAAAGGTTAAATTTCCTTTGATCTTTGATTTCCCAATCTACGAAACTCTGAAATGGAGTCTTTGTTGATGTGCCTGTTTCAGGATTTTGGCATTTCACATTTCGCAACTTCGGGACTCCTGTGATGAAGAGTCTCAACTCTTGACTCCTCTAACTCCCGATATCTGAAACTCCGAAATGGAGTCAGATCAACGATCCACAATCTTGATGATTCGACGATCCAGATCTTTTCGTGATTTTGCATATCGTGAGTTCCTACCGTGAGTTGCTTCCTTGACTCCTCCAACTCCCGGTATTCGAAACTCCGAAATGGAGATTAAGTTGTGGTTTCGCATTTCGCAATTTTCTATTGTGAGTTGCTTCCTTGACTCCTGGAATTTACGCTTTTGAATGGGATCCAACGATCACTTGTTGAACTTGCCATTGCCATGCCATTATCCCTGCGTTGTTGGTCATGATATTTGACATCAATGATAAACACGCATACTCTGCACTATCTCTTCTGATCTTATCGAGCTTGCTCTGCTGCGTCTTCCTAAAATACTTCTAGTGCCCACCTGGCACATTCTTCCTGTACTTAAGCCATCGTCATTGTTGTACTTGCCATCAATGACAAGAATACACTACCTGTAAAACATGCCAACAGGGAAATCCTTGAGCACTTCCTCACATTTCATAAATGGTGCCTAGTGTAAAGTTGTCAACACTATTGATCAACATTCTGAACAATATTTACACATATATACTTATCCTTGAAATTGTTCCTTTGTTTTTATTTTCTTCTTGAATCTCTTTATTTAGTCTCTTTTATCCTCTTTCAAATTTTCTAACACTTAGTCATTTTTCGAGTGATGTGGGAGTAGTGATGCGGAATTACAACATGCCCCAAACTCGTATACCCATAATTCCCCAGACATATAATCATTCTACCCATAAATCACACATCTTACCTCTGCGTCCTCCAAAATGCACCTTTTTCTCTTACATTTCATACTTAACCATTTTCTTGAAATGTAGATGCAAGACAAGTGACCATACCATTTACCTTTTTCTTATATCCACAAACCCACAATACCACATTCCAAAAAATGTACCTCTTAGTTTCACAACCCATAAAATCACCCTATCCCATACTTAGTCAATTTTATTACTTCGGGTGTGGGACGCTTTCACTTCTACCTTTCATTCTCATATGTTTCTAGGCCCGCATGCCTGCAAATTTGTAGTCCTGCATACTACATAATGCACTTTATAATCCTTGTTATGGACCTCCATACTTATCACTTTTTATCCACCGTGACATCCCATCACCACTTCCCATCGCATTTATTTCCCCTACCACATCAACCGCTACTTGTGTGAACATAATGTCCTTATTAAATTCATGAAAATCTCGCAATCCTTGTAATAAATTAAACAAATCTTGTCGTGCAAGATAGCAACCTTGAAATAATAACTACGGTGATTATACCATCAGGACAATATGTGGTAAATTAAATAATAACTAATATGCCAAGTTGTAAATATCGACAGTAGCACCACCTATTTCCAAAACTAAAGCAATGAAATAATGCCAAGTAAGAAAAAAGAGTTGTATTGAGGAGATTCACTAAACACAGTTGGGTGTGAGAATCAAGACTTTCAGTGGTCGCAATCATACAACTACTACAAGGCCCTCTCTCTCGCTGAGAAAAAGAAGAACCTGATTTGGACTTCATGCATAGCCCTTTCTAGTTTTGTTCCAGAGGTAACAGATTTCAGAGAACTCATTCAGTGGTGTGTAGAAAAATTCAATTTAGAGAAGAGAATAGTCTAAATCCAAGGAAAAAAACCTATCTCTTTAGCTCCTTCAGTGTTCACCATAATTTTACACCTCCCCACACCCACCATACAATTCAAGGGAGAAGAGGATAATGGATTCCTCAAATAGAAAAAAGGAGGAGAAACATTTCTTAGTAATTATCTGGTCGACCCAAACAATAACGCTAGTGTTTCCAAGATTGAGGTAAGTTCCTTGAAATATCCATACAAGAAATTTTCCTTGTTCTTTTCTCGTATTATGATTCTAGAATCTATGACATTTATACCAATAAATATTATTTATTTCCTTCACTTTTCTCTACATGAAAACACCATCATAGATTGGGGCCACATTATTTCTAGTGAAGTTTCATTTCAATTAAGTAATTTGAAAAACAATAGGAAATTTTATATCACATCCTACCTTATTTTTCGCCATAGCCTATTGTCATGTGTTTGAAGACTTACCGAGGGAAAGGAGAAATGGTTATAAATCACAACCGTCCTTCGTCTGGTATTCATCCTTGTATAGGCACAAAGCTCAGTATAAATTATACCTGATTCACAATAATTTTATTTCAGAATTCAAAAAATTAGTTTTTGTCCCTAACATGTCGAGATTATCACTTGAAGTTGCCACATTTATCGCATGGAAAGGGGTTTTTGAGACTACTAAATATTCTAGTTGTTATCTCTCTATAAACTTCGTTCGGCTGAGAAAATGAATGACAGAGGCAACCTACAAACCAACTTTGAGGCTTGAAACTAGCCTTTCAGACCTGGAGAGGGATCTCTCTGGAGACTTCGACTTTATACAGGATATAACTTTAAACTCTAGGTTAGATTTAACACTTTTAAACAATATTTTTTGGTTCTATTGGTAAAAGAAAGAAAGACCTTGGGCTATGGAGTCGATTTAAGAAAACCACAAAAACAAATGACTCAATGACTGAACTCGAGAGGATAAAGGCTAAATGAGCAACAATATTCAATTAAAAATCATTGTAGGTGGCGAGAGAAAAACACATGAAGCAACTCGGAACACCGCTAGGGATGAATTCAGAGTTAACTTAGAGGAAATACGATTTGTCTAAATGGCGCGAATCTAGAGCATTGTGCGGTGAATTCTATATTCAAAATCACGTTCTAATTCAGACAGAGATTACAGATATGAATATAAATAACACATGAAAGCACATACGCAAAGAAAGAATAAAATACATCAAATTGCCACCATTAGAATCTTTTCATAAAATCTTAGGGACCTTTGCATTAAGTTTCAATCAGATAAAAAAAACAACAATCAATAGTCACTATCTACATTGTTTTGCTAACCAACCTGGCTTACATTGAAAAGATGGAATATATAGACAAGGGTGTGCCTCTTGGGAAACCCTGGATTCTAACTACTATCCATAGAAACTAGGTTTCAACTACACTTTGTCAGATGGATCTTCAAATGGCCTTTTGCTAAAAATAGAACTGACTACAATCGATAGCATCATAGTCGCTCATCTTTGTCGTGACATTTCAGTTATCAACAAGATCTCATCGTTAGAAGATGATGTGTCGATGCTTTACTTTGAAAGGGCATCTGGACGATCAAGTGTTCTGTTAGACTCCCCTCACACATTATAATGGTCGTGATCTCTGTCACGCGATCATTTGTTGGTGCGTGCATGTGGTGGGTGACTCCAGACTATTGCAGTTGCCTCCAAAATGATGACCCCAACTAGGGAACAATGCCTCTTCAAATTGTCACATGTATAATGTACACATGTCCTTCGCAATGAGATTCCATCATTGTGCATCGTATATTTTTCGTGTGGGTATCTGTCAGAGTCTAAGTATGTGCCATGTCTAAGGAGACAAAAAGTGGGGTCAATCGATCATGTGTCTAGTCTCGTTAATAGTTTGGATACACGAAGCTTTCTCCTAAGAGACAAATTTCTCCTTTTTCGATTCATCACTTGCCTTTATAGAACCGCGTTCAATTTCATCTTCTTGTGTACTTTGGCCAGAGTTGCGCGGACTTTATCCATGGTCATTTCACATTCCCTAAAGTGTTTCACATTCCTTTCCTTCGACACCCTTTGTGTTTCGCGTAGCTATATGATCATATCATGTGCTTCCCTGAGTTGTCTCTTTATCCAAGTCATGTTTCCCTCATGACCTTGTGATGTTGATACTTCAAGGGTCTTCACTGCTAACTATTGTCTCAACTCTCTATTTTCCTGGTATAGATCAGCAATAGCCAGTTGCGCTTTCTTCAGCTACTATGAAGACTCACGAATATTTTCACTTTTGGTGTCTGTCCTCCTCCTCCTGCCCCAACTTTCTCGACTTGTGCCTTCAACGAGCTCCAGCCAAATAGCACGCATGAGTAACTCTTCGTCGGCTGACTTTGTGCACGACTCACTTGGGACTCACATCTATTTGGCCTCCTTATTTTTCCTTGGCCTTCCCCTTCTCCGGGGTATTGGTTGTTGGGGGACATGGCTTCTAATGTCCTTCCTTCCTTCGCAACCCTTCCTACTTCAACCTCCACGCGGTGTAGTGTTACCCTTTCCGTAGGTAGAGGGAAATCTCCTTTTGGATCCTTGGGGATGCTTGCTCTAAGTAGAATTGAATCCCAATTATTTCCCAGACACCTTAACTCCTCCACTAGTAGTAATTTAATCAGTGAGACATGTGATATTTTCCTCTTCAACTGATATGTTTAAGCTTGGGTGTTGTGCGCCATTTCTCGGAGGCTTTGGTGTAAGAAAAATGGAATATTTAATGGTGTCCTCCCTGTGAAGTGCATCAAAAATCTAATGTGGTGCGTATGTATTCTATCAAACCTTCCTTCACAGGTGAAATATTTCTTAATCACCTCCATGATTTTTCGAAAGGGCCCCTGCAAATATCTAATTGGAACGCTTGTTTAGACCTTCCCACCTAAGCAGTCTCGCTTGATGAAGTCTTCGTAACACTCTGTGTCCAAAGGCATGTCTTTAAACCACCTTTCACTGCGTGAAGGGATATTTTTCTTGGACGACATAGTTTCCTCTGTCACTTGGAAAGCGACACTTGCAATTACCATGCGGGACCTGTCGGACCTGAGTGTGACCTGCTCTGCTAGTTTCGTGTTGAAGCCTTGGATTTTTCTGCAAAAGGCCATGCATCCGACCTGCTCAAAAGACTCCCTACCTCTAGATCTTCGTTGACTAACATTAATATTTGAGGCTCAGGCCCAGCATTCTTGCCACTTCGCAGACCTTTCCTTATGCTTTGGGATGTCGTCATGGTGCAACACGTATTGGTTCTACGCGTGGTGGTTTTTTTTCAAACCAAAGGCGGTAATCTCAATTGACCTGGACCTGCGAGAAGAATTAAAGGCGATGCGTAAACTTGACTGATGAACATAATTCATGTAGAGCACTCAGAATTTATAATCGGGCGAGCGAGATATGGCAATGTGTTGAGGGACACTGAATTCATGGTGACTGGAGGTTTCAGAGCGAGATTGAAGATTTTGCAGTACATTCACGCAACGGGTACACTTAAGAGTGTGTGAAGTACAACTGATAAGAGATATAGGGAATATGTGATATGAGCGCCATGATTTTTCATTCTCTATGGCTTCATAATGAGTTGATGATGGTCACTTCATCCGCCAAAGAAACTTCTTCTTAACAACTTTTCTCCACTTTAGGCACATAAGACCTTCTCTTCTGACAGGACCTGACTCTTTGGGAAAATACCTTTACCCCTTACACATGTTTTGGTTATGACATCCCTTCCCGACTCCAAGGGCCAACCGACCACTTACTGACTTCGACCCATTTTATTTCCGGTACCTGACCTCACATGCTTTGACACACAGACTCTGACTCGACTAAGACTGACTCTAACTGAAAAAATGACGACGCTAACACTAGTATTATTAGGTTATTTGGATGTGAAGAGAAGCCTTTCCTTGTCCCATTTTATGTATTAGATAAGAATTTTGTTGAAGAAGTTTGCAAGTAGTGCACGTCATGGGCTCACTTCTTCAACGAGAAGAGAACAAATCAATTCATCTCCCTACCTTAGAAAATTAGAGAAATCATTGTAAAATACATATCCCATTTGGATGAACTTGCAAGTCATCTTGACCAATTGGGATTAAAGGAAATATATATGTCCTCAATTGGTTATTCTTCTTATTTCGCCAAAAATGAGAAATTTCAAGAAGGAGGTGGAGATAACTTATACCTCCGTAAAGTTTCATTTGACCAATATTTGAATGACATGGATGAATTAATCAGTACCGATGAAGGATATCGATGGCATGGCAGAGAAGTAGCAAATAGAAATCTCAATTCACCAATTGTATCTCAAAAATGTACATCAATAAGAACAAAACCTAGGAGCAGTGGTATATAGATAAGGAAAACACCAGCTGGAAGTTCAAACGATGGTGGTGATAAGGACCCACACAAGAGAAACCTTGAAAAATATCATACCATATATAGTTCTTCAAAAACAAAAATGAATACACAAACAATGGGGTTAAGCATACTCGAAAGCCAAGAAATATCGCGAGTTATGGATGTGGATGAGCTTATTGAAGAACCCAATTGGTCTAAGAAAACATTGTTGGAAACCCAAGAAATATCCAAAGCCCTAGTCACTCAGGAACTAGAGATATTCGAATAATATTTTGTAACCTTGCACCATGCGGCCTACAATCGAGTGTCCAAAAAATTGTTAATTGAAAAATTTGATACAAAAAATAAAAAGTCATCCAAGAAATGGAAATAAACAATTGATTTCAACGGAGTTGCACCATCAAAAATTGTACAATTCCATGATGCAACCGAAGAATCCCTGAAACAGTTCGTCAATAGTATGGAAAAGGAAAATTTGGAATTAAAACAAAGAAGAAAATAATTAGAGGCAACATTAATTCCAAGACATTTATTTCCAGAACCTTTGAGTACAACTTAGCCAACACTCACTTTAGAATATATCCCAAAAATCATTAACAAATTTTAAGGTTCATCAAGTTTATTGCAAGAAATAAGAAAATATGTTGGAGACAAGATCCAGAAAATGACAAATTTGATTCAAGAAATTTGGGATCTTGTTCAGAGCACCACTAACTTTGCAACAAGAATTATTTTAAAGAATAACTTTAGAAGGATCTGGATAATGATGGAGGTTTCTATAAGGACATTGTGGGTACATTCTCATTTAGAGTTTCAATCTTAAGTGATATCCACATGAGAGAGTAGAACCTTCCTTCAAATATCTCGATGAAACAAATCATGCATGTTGATTGAAGAGAATTAAAAATTAGAGAGAAATGATAAGTGAATTAGATGCTTTGAAAAACAAAAGAGGTGAATTATTCATTAAGCTTGTTTATCTCACGAAAGAACTTGATTTCTTGAGTCTATTAATGGATACACTGCTTTCATCTAAAGAAACATTAATAGAACAACTTAATGTATTAAAGGTTGTCTGGGAAAATGAGTTCATTAAAACAATAGAATTCTCCAAAGAAGAATTTGAAAGGTGGCTAGTTAGGTACATCAATATAAATGATGAGGTAGATGATACATTGCACGAATCAATCATGGATTTTGAGAGATATGGAGAATGACTTGTTCGATATAAATCTAAGGCATGAGATCACGATGGCCCCCATGAGGGAATATATTGAAGAATGGTTAAGAAAATCTGTAATCAAAATCATTGTTATAGCAAGATTTTCCTCACCCTATGCAAAATTGCATAGAGGGCCTTTTTCCATTTCCCTGTGTACACTTGAAGTCCCTTTTTGCAAATCCCAGAGTTAAAAACATGATTTTTACACATATGTGTGACCTACCTATATTACAGCATGTGTATACGCAAGTTGCACCACTACAACCTGCATACATCGGGATTTGTGCCCAAAATTAAAAAATGGTGTCGGGTTTCCATGTCACATCATGAGATCTATGATCCTTGGCCTTCCATATACTAGAAATGTTTTGAATCAACCCTTTATTTCCACTTGAAGGCTACAAATGGGCCAAATCCAATCTATGGAAAAGAGGAGAAGAATTCAACTTTGAGAGCAAAGTTACTCCGGATAAATTATTCACTTCACATTGAGTCTGCATCCCTTTGTCCTTTAACTCTAAACACATTGTTCATCCCCCAAGATCTTCTCTTATTGATTGAGAACTTCATTGTCTCTCTTATATGATCTTTCCTTTGGCGGATGATTGAAGTGGTGGAGGCCCAACTGGAAGGAACTTAGTTTCTTGGTTACGAACCGTGCCGACATGGAAGTTTGTAATTCATTCACTTCTATTGATTACATTTTAATAGAAATACTCTTTTCTCGTCCAATTAATATATTGCGAGCATTTTCTATGAATGTTGATGGATTATGCTATTGAATGTGCTAACATTATATATTATCACCATATTCTTGTGTTTCTTAGTTTTTGAGGACTAGTTGCAGGTGTATCGCTTTGGGTCAAGTGCTCAATGATAGACTTCATCGAACATTTGGATGAGGTAGGCCTTTTATCTTGTCTTGCTAGCACATTTTTTTATATAGAATACTTGAGATTAGAGTTGATTTCTATAGTCATTTCCATATGTTGTGGTTTACCCCTAGCCATAGAGACATTTTCCTCGTAACAGAATTGGCGACCATACTAGGGAACGAATATACTTTTGGGGGGTTTGGAGTGTTTTTCTCCTTAGATTTCTCTCGTTTATATTGAGTTTCATGTCGTACGATTTCTTGATAGCCTATGTGCACTCTAAGTTGGAGTTTCTTAGCCTTCTCCTTGGCCCAACTATGTTTTGACACATGTACGTGGGTTTTTGCTTAACATTCGCGTACATACGTGTGTTTTCCTTCTACAAGATGTGTATATACACACTTTTCCCTTGAACAGTCGCATACATCACCTTTTTTTGCTTGGTTGTTGGGTTTGATGGTTGATGTGTAGGTTTTGATGATTGTTGAGTCTTATTGGGTCTCTGTTGTGACTATTAAGTGTCTGTGGAATGATAGGAAACCTTTCTTTGGTTGAATTTTTGGGCAGTGTCTTTCTCATCATCATTTTCATTTGATTGTCCTTGCATCTTGGGATGGGTGTTTTGCTTCTTGATATCCTACTTGATTTCTCTCTGTTTACACACAGTAGAATTTTTATATCAAGTTGTTTTTCAGTCCTTTCATTTTCATTCTCTTATATTGAAAATACAAAAATATTAGGCATTTTACATTGTTGGCATTTTGATCTTTTGAGTCTTTATCATTAATCTTAGTGCATGTAAAAAAATATTGCATTTTATTTAGAATTGAATAACTAAATTGAGAATTTCATTTTGAAAAGCATATCGTTTATTTGGAAAATGAAGTTAGAATTTTGCATTGTTTTCATATTCATTTATTTTACTTGTTGAGTCATAACGTCACTAGTTTCACAACTGTGAATTTTTGAGTAAGCAAGGCCATTAAAAGTAACGCTATAATTTCAAATTTATTAGTAACAATTTTATCTTTCTAGGGTACACAAACTAGCTTAG
This sequence comes from Picea engelmannii, assembly GCA_009831015.1. NCBI lineage: Eukaryota > Viridiplantae > Streptophyta > Pinopsida > Pinales > Pinaceae > Picea > Picea engelmannii. The sequence goes on from ML796381.1 coordinate 55,044, forward strand.
GATTTAGAGCCTTGGAATAGAATTTTGTGAGTAAAGTTCTCCAAGACTAGTAAATCAGCATATGTGTCTGACTAAGGAAGTGGAGAAATCCATTGTATAAACGATAATATCTGGAGGCTTCTCTTACACCGGAGTTAAGCATGAGGTTTTGTGAGGTTGGTTGAAGGGATATCCCCCGGATACCTTCTTAGATTCATATATATTTATGGGGATCTATTCGTATATGGTGATCTTGCTAGTGCCCTTAGGTACCTCTGTAAGATAAGGGTCGGACAACACACAGCCATTATAGAGGATTACCTCTCTGGGGGGATATGACCGACTAATTGTTAATCCCACGAGGGCCCTTATAACTGATTTTGTTACCTTCGATATTTAGCAGAGGAGTCTCAGGCCCCTCTTGGGTGAGGAATACCTAATTTAGAGAGGGAGACCCCTTTCATCCACTTTATCTTGTTTGTGTTCATTTTGGTCGTTTGATTACTTTTGGTGTGAACTTTGATTATTAGTTGACCTTAAGATTTTACAATGTTCCTTGAGTTGTCATTATCATGGATAGTGGAGTTCCTTTTACCCCCTCATTTATCGCTACCCCCCTTATGACATTCACTCATTTCATGGGGATGAGTCTGTCTGCTTTTCATAATGGTATGCAGAATTATGACACTCAGTCCATGCCTTGCGTCTCTAATCATTTTCCTATTGATATTCCAAACATGCCTTCACCCTTTCCACCCTCTCCCTTTCCTACTTATATGAATCATATTTTTGGATCTGGGGGCACCATGGCCCCGCCATCTACATCTTCATTTGATAGGAGTCATGTCCCTCAACCAACTCTCACTGTGGGGGGTTGGAATCTCCCCTCTTATGGATCCAGTACTAGCCATGATTTTTCAGGAGCCAGAACTCAAATAGGTGGTTATTCTACTCATTACACCCCATCCATGTATCCTTCGTCTTCTATGTTGGTTCCTACAAACACTTTTCCCATGGAGAGCCCACATATGTCCTCTGGTATTTCATACAGAGGGAACCAGTTTTATGGTATGGTCTATCCTCTTTAAGGAACCCCTTCACATGGGGGAAACATATATCTTCACTTGAATAATCCTTATCATACTTTTTTCTCTTTGCAAACATTTGCTTCAGTGATGATTCCTGTACAAACCTCTATGGATCAATTAGGCGGAAGATACTAACTTTTCAAATAGAGACAAGGTGTAAACCAGGATCCTTCCTGGCCTGCAATGTCTCAAAACCAGTATTTACGGGGACCTTTCTCTCAAATGCCACAACTCATCATTGCCACTGATCTAGTCGCTGCCAGTCATAATGGAGTTCGATCACAAACAGTTGCTAGTCATGTTGGAGATTGGTCGACGACCTCTGTAATTCATGTTGAAGACCCACAACCAGTCGATGTAAGTCATGTTGGGGGCATCACTCTAGTCTCCATGAGTCATATCGACATCACATCTCCAACCTTCGTACATCATGTGGGAAATGAATCTCTGACCTTTGCTAGTCACGTTGAGAGATTATCGTCAGCCATTGTAAATTTTGTTGGGGGCATTCATACAATTGAGAAGCCTAGACATGTAAGACATAAGCCCAAGTTCATTTGCAGGACTTTCGAAGGAGATCACCTTACTCATTTGTGTCCCACTATTGTTGGGATACCAGAAATTTGGTCCTCACCTAAGGGCCCTTCGGGTTCTGATTCATCTGTGGTTTCCCTACACTCCATTTCTCCTTTGATTGACATGGTATTCATGCTGATGCAATCATCACCCAACGACACTCCCATTTTTTGGGGTGATGTGTCTCCTGGGCTTGTTTTTGTGCATCCTATTCAACCAATGGTTGAAGAAGTGGTCATACTGATGCAATCTCTGGTTAATACAACTCTTCTTTTGAAGGGAGATGCATCCTTCAACCATGTCATTAGAATTTATAGTACGACACCTTCTAAACAAGAGAGAGTTTTACTCTCCTCGAGTAATCTCCGTCCAAGTCTTGAAGAGGTTTCCTTTGACTGGGATGGTCTTGTGGGGTACCCAATGCCCCCTCCTATGACTTTTCAAGTAAGAGACGTTATCTAATACATCATGGAGAAGGTAACCTCCACTAGCACTTTATCCTCTTCGAATTGGAGAGCTTTGGGCTTTCCCAAGCTTGTGTCATCCATTCATAAGATATTGACCTTTCACAAAAGTCTTGCACGAGAGCCTTGGCCTCCCCCATGACATGTTGCATGAACCCCCCCAACGAGTCCAACTTAAGCTCTTTTCCAACTCATCTAAAAAGAAAAAATATTTCTGAGTGAATTTGTCTCTTTCACACTCATTAATTGGATTTGAAAGGTCGTGAGTTTGATTTAATCTTTTTTCCAACTCATTTCAAAAAGAGAAAAGATTGTTGAGTTAACTTGTCTCTTTCACACTCATAAATTAGATTTGAAAGGACGTCTATTTGGTGCAAGTTTATCCCTTTTTCAAACCAAGTATAATAAGATTACGAAAAAATGACATTTTTTGGCATTAAGTTGTGATTGCATCTCATTCCCTTGCTTGCAGTATTGAGCCTATTGTCGGCTCTCACTTTTGTGTTATAAGTCGTTTACCTCAGCATTTTGCATCCTCAACCAAGCATAGCCTTGTTTATATCCTTTGCAGCTTGAAACCCTATACCAAGGAGGAAACATTCCCCCAAGTTTTCATCTCCCGCATGCACCTCCTTGCATTGAGCATAGGTATGTTCCACCGCTGGAACTAGTTTTTCTTACTTGTGACACTCATTTCCTCCTATGAATCCTAGCATTCATTTGACTATAAAAAAACAAAAAAATATGGGGGATAAGGGAGTATTATATTATATTGGTAGTAGTCATGTCGCCTTTGAACAGAGCACAAAATTTTTGAGCTCACTTGTCATCAAAATTTTGGGTTTAGCATGACCTTAGGAAGTTGAGCTCATTACATAGAGTTTACTCCTTCGACTGGTTACTCTTCCAGTCCCTATGGAGATTTTTATTGATGCCTCATGCATCTCAAAGTTTCATCACTGATTCTATGCTGCTAGAGTCTTCCATATGTCTCATGCTCTTGTTCAAAGGATGTTTATCAACTTATGTCGGCCATTCCTCAAAACTCTTGACTTTGCATCTCGTCCATACCCTCAGTTTATCTCAGAATCACGTGAAGTTGTAGTCCTATCGCACACCCTGGTCCTACTTTCCTCATTGATAGGTAGCCTTCAACCCAACAGTCGACATTTCATCATTGGTCATCGACTGGGTTGTTTTCTTTGTGTTCAACAGTAGGACATCTATTCACACATTGGGATTTGTCTAGTGTCTTAGATTTCGTTATCCCTATTAGTGGTTTCCTCTCCTTTTTCAGTAGTTTTCCTCATCAGTTGCTATTCAAAGGGTCTTTTTTGTGTACTTCTTGAACCTGGAACATGCGCAAGACGCACAGGTTTGTTGGCTCATGAACATGTTCTTTGTTTGATTTCATCTAAATTATTAGGCTCATGCTTCATATCTCATGTTTAATGATCAAATATGCCTTAATTATCTCCTTTTAGCGGGTCTCCTTCCATCAACTTCAGCTCATCTATTCTAGAGACAATACCTAGAGTCCTATGAGTACCTAGAGGCTTGCAGTCATTAGTGGCAGGTTCTATTGCCATCAACAATTGGGAATACATCAATGTCTCTTGATCAATGGATACTTCAAGTGTTCGACCACAACTCCTTTATTCACACTTGTAAGAATGTACTCGGTGCCTTGATACCTACTTTCATTATTGGTAGGTTGTCTCACGTTTGTTAACAATATACCTCAATGATCAGTAATCAAATGAAGTCTCATTGTGTTCGACCTCAAATCTTGTATTCACATGATGTAGACTTGCACCTTTTGTGGATTGTGTAGAAGACTTGAAGACATCATTTTATAGTCGCATCTTTCTTGAGTTGTTGTTACCTTTCATTGGAACAATGCCTGCGTGACTTCAGTGATCATGGGAAATCATATTGTACTCCATTGTATACAGACATCTTCATATTGATTTTGAGGTTTATTTTACTGTGCCTTGTTTGTGACTATGACAGCCTTTGGCATGTAGCCACCTTTGTATTTCCATTTCATGGACATGGATAGTTGTTTGGTATATTTTCACATGGATCTACAGTGTAATTCAAATTGGCATCCATGTATGCAAAGTTAGTACAGATTGTCTTGAGCAACTAGTTCTTCTAGCTATGTCCCCATTACTCCACTTCCGGGTATTGTAATGTATTTCGGTCATCGTAGATACTCCTCTGACCTCACACATTAGTGGGAATCTATTATAGAAAGAATTTCCTCACCCTATGTTGGCCCTTGGTTATGAAAGGAAGTGAATATTAAGGAAGAAAAGCAAAGCATGAACTACGCAGAAGACACATAAACCAAGGAGGGGTCAAAGTGGGTAAAGAAGAAAAAAAGAAGGAGTGAAGTAAGGGAAAAGCTAGTCCCTGGAAGAGAAGATCGAGGAAGACAAAGAAGAAAAGAAGAGGGATCGTGGACAACTCAGCAAGTGGAAATATATATCAACAAGATCTTTGGAGCACCACACGAAAAAGGATGAAGGACAGGTCGACGAAGCCCTGAAAGCATGGGTCAAGTTGACCTAGGGTTTAAGCCCCTAGGGTTTTGGATCTAGGGTTTTGACACCTAGACTTTTTCCATGTAATGTATAAATAAAGGTCTAGAAGACCTGGGAGGGTTCGTTCTAAGTGGGTTCGTTGATACTATGATTGTTGTTGTTGAGTGTGATCGTTGTTGTTGAGAGAGATATTGAGTCTATAATATCTTCAGCTGGGTGCAAAGATCAACTCTGCAGCTTGGTGCGAAGGGAGGGGAGAGAAAGAGAGAGAGATCTAAAATCTAAGTGCACAGATAGAACTATATGTTTCCATCTAATATATCAAGAAACACAGTTTTGTCAATGTAGCCCTAGGGAGAGGGTGAACCACGTATATCTTGTTTTTCTATGTGATTGTTGTTGTGTTGTTTTCCATTTGATATATTTTTATTGCATTGTTGTGTTAGATCTGAGATATAACTTGCGAATTAAGCTTAAGCATGGTAAAGAATCTCTAGATCGGTTTGCATTGTATTTGGAATCACTTTGCATTTTTTCTAGTTGTAGACACCTTTGTCCTGCAACCCCCTATTGCTACTTCGGGTGAGACTGCATTTTTTTTTTAGGTGTTGCTGAAAGGGCCAGTAGTTAGCGCTTGTTGGTGCACTATAAGAGTTGAACCCTGGGTCTGCCCCTATGCCAACAAATGGTTCCATTGTCGAGACTGGGATCTTCTTTAGTGAATGTCAAGGTGATTTCCATCGAAGACAGAAATTCAGAAGTGGATAGAAGAACAAGAAAATGACTTCACTGAAGCTCAGAAAAATAACCCTAGCATTAGTACAGAAGAATGGTTGGGAAGGTACATCTTTACCGACATACACAAAATTTTCTTTGGAGGAGTTCATAAGGAGTTATACGAGTGGTTAGCCAAATTGGCAGATACCCAGTTTGAGATCAGATCTATACCACTTGTGGTTTGGAAAGTGGCATTGATCAAGAAGGTCAAGAGAGTTGATAACGTTGGGTCTAGAGAAATGGATATTTGGTTTGATAGCACTATTGGAGGGTACATTACTGATTTTTCCATTGACAGAGTCAAATCGTATAGTCAAGCAGAGAGGTATTTCTTTAAGGTACCTAGAGGAAAGTTTCTGCACTTTTTGAAGCTAATAATTAAGATGATATTGCATGAGAAGAATATATTGAAGATACAGTGAAGCTAATGTTCAAGAGTTCGGACAACGACAATGACACAGAGGCTAGACACACGTGCAGTGGGAGATCATTTATAGAATTTCCTCTTGTGAACCTATTTAAGCATAATTACAAAGACAAGGGATTCTACAGTGGAGAAGAAGCAGATCTAACAGAAGAAGAGTATTCAGAGTGCGCAAGAACAAAGTAAGTAGGATATCAATAACCTCGCCGAGGAGAACCAGAAACTTCAGGCACTGTGCCTACTGGTGACATAAGTAATATCACCCCTTCTGTTGTTTTAGAATCATTAAGAAACCAGAGTAATCAGAGTAGTCAGAGAAATCTGAACACGGTTACAAGCAGTTTAGAAACCCAAGAAGATATATGGTAGATGAGATGAGTTTACCCATATTCAAGGGAGATGGATCTGAAGATCCTAACCAAAACTAGTTCCTATGCGAAGCTGTCTGGAGCGTTAAGAAAGTCACTGAAAAAACTATTAAGAGAGGTCAGTTCAGTACTACCTTGAGAGATCGCGCACTGAGCTGGTACATGAAGTTTTCTACAGAGAATGCACAACCTAAACCATTGAATGAAATTAATACTATGTTGAGCGTAGAATTTAAGAAGCCTAAGTCGAAGTCATAATGTATTACAGAGTTGAAAGAAATCAAGAAGAAGGTCATTGAACCTGTTTGGGAGTTTGATCAGAGGTTTAAGACCCTGACATGCCACTTGACTTTTCAAATTCTAGATGAACAGAATAAAGAATGGTTCATTGCTTCCCTCCTACCACATATCATAGTTCCTATAATGCAACATAAAATCGCTTCACAGGCTGAAGCATTGGATATTGACATGAAATTAGAAGCATCCCTTATAGGAGAATCAAGTCTAGGTATGAGTCAGATCTTAAATCAATTAACTAGTTTATCCTTACAAGTCAAAGATATGAAGAAATATAAAGGAAAGGAGAAAAGAGAAGATATCTAGTGTATCAGATGTAAATTAGAGGGCCATGACACGAATCACTGTCCCCTATTTCATGAATACTTGGCCTCTGGAGCACCTAGTCCTTTGAAGCAAGCTATTGTACCCTGGTGCGAGGTATGTAGAACTAGGCATCGCCCTGGTGAATGTTATTATATGAAAAAATATGTCTAGACACCTACCAATATTTACTGCACATTCTATAAGTCTATGGGAAATGATGAGAAGGATTGTAGGGCTTATGATCTCATGCATGAAAGGTCAAGGGCTACATACAGAATTCAAGGAGAACTGCAGCAAGAAGGAAACAATGCGCAATTCAACTCCCTGGGAAGAGGAAACTTTAATCTGCGTGGTGGATTCAGAGGAAGAGGACGAGGACGAGGTATGGGATGAGGTAGAGGTTAGATTATCTGTTATAACTGCGCACATCCAGGACATTTGGAAATGGATTTCCAGAACCCTTGTACCACTTGCAACTATTGTAACTCATTTGATCATGTCATCGAATATTGTCCAGTATTGTTGGCCAAACTCCAAGAGAGGCGAGGAGGAAAACAAAAAGTACAGTTAATATTAGTAGAGCCTCGTGAAGAAGACCTAGAGTCATTGTTATTACTAGAGGGGGCGTTGTTATAGGAGAAGATAGAGTGACCCTAGGAAAAACTGCAGAAGGATCAGGGATCAGAAGAGCTACAAAGAAGGCACAGTTGTTTGATCCATGAAGAGAGAGGCATACTTTTGAAGAAGAAAGGAAATAATTTGTAGGAGAATAAGATTCTTCATCTAAGGCACAACCAGAAGTAAGGGAACATGATATGCCACCATCATTTGATGAGTCTTCTCTATTTAGACAAGGAAAAGAGGTAAGAAAACTCATGGACTTTTTATATACATGTATCAATTTGATTAAAGATGAAAAAGTTGTACAAGAATTACAACACCTAGTAAGATAGTATGAAATTGGGAGAATACACCCTATGCTGAGTAGAGTTGTGAATCAAGTATCAACGAAAAGGAGAACAAACAAGGAATTTCACCTTAGTGCTCATATTGGAGACTATGACATGGACTATGTGGTCATCAACTTGGGATCATAAGTAAATGTTTTGACGATCCAGACTTGGGAACTAATGGGAAAACCTAGATTGATTTACTCTCCTATCACGCTCAGGATGGCTAATCAGCAGGTGGTGAGCCCTTTTGGAAGACTAGAGGATATCCCCGTAGGAATTGATGGGATAAGGACATTTGCAGACTTTGAGGTGATTGAAATTGTTGATGATATTTGTTTGTATCCTACGATGTTAGGAATTTACTGGGATTTCAATAATTCGATTGTTGTTGACCTAAATAAGAGAAGAATGGAATTTGAGGGTAATGGCCTTAAATTCCTTGCACCTCTGTACCCAGATGAAATTCGCAGATACACAGAATCTATGAGGGAACAGAACCTATCAGGGAAGAAGACCATGCATATGATCTAGAGAACATTTACAAACTGATAGCAAGACAGTAGGATTACATTAATCCTAAAGAAGATGGAAATCTCAGCTGGAGAAGTGAAAGTGCATGTTCATCAGATTCAAAAAAGGCATTAGAAAATTGGCAAAATAGAATGTTTGAAGTCTCTACGAGGAGGTGTGTCAGATTGACCAGAGTAGTTCGTTGGATTGGCACAGAAGTAAGTAATCTCCCTACATTTGATGGCTTGAATCATTTAGAGACATTTCTAGCTGAATTTGAGAAAAATGTACTAGTACAATAGAGGATGTTGGCACTGTATGAAGCCTTGAAAGCCACACCAGCTAGATGGTGGGGAGCACACAAGAGGAACATCGCAGAGTGCACATAGTGTCGCACCTTATTGACGGTGCGCTTTTCAGACAAAGCAAAAGGATTCGACATTCAATACACAGGCCAAAGTTGTCCTAAGGACCACATGCAAAGCTATGAGAAGTCCTGGAGAAACATTCCTAAAGAATAGTGGGTGCATAAGTTCATTAACACCTTGGATACTATGCCTATAAATTGGTATCTTCAAGTGGAATTGCACCTCATCACTACAGACTGGTATGGAATGACTCAAAACTTTATAGCTACGTTTTTATTTGAGATTCAGTACCCCATAGTAGATTAGGATTTACAAATTGTAAGACAAAAGGTCTTTGAGGGGGCACCTAACCTCCCTTTGAACAAGAAGAAGATGAATGGATTGCGCTTCTTCCACAGTTACAAGGATGTTATAATATCAATGTTGATGAAGATGATGACCCAAGAAATGTAAACATTGTAGAAACTGAAGGTCACGGAGACATATAAGGACCAAGGATTGAACTACCTTTTATTGGACAACCCATTAAAATTAAGAAATTTAATATTGGAACAGAGAAAACACTTAAATTAACAAGTGTGGGAGACTATTGGGATGACGCTACTATTAGAAAGATCACAGAGCTATTGCATTAATATCAGTACTTGTTTCCAACCAAGTTCATAGACATGAAGGGCATTAAAGGAACCATGTGAGAAATTAAGATCCCCTTGAGACCAGATGCAAGACCTATCAAGCAGCGACATTACAGACTGAATCCTAAATATAAACAAAAAGTTAGAATTAAATTGGATAGAATGTTGGAAGCAGGAATCATAGAACATGTTGAAGAATCTGAATGGATCATCCCTGTGGTGGTCCAAGATAAGAAGACAGGAGAAATCAAAATTTGTGTAGATATAAGAAATTTGAACGATGCATTCCTACATGATCCATTGCCTACACCCTTTACCGTTGACGTTCTAGATAATGTAGGAGGACAAGAGGTCTACTCATTCACAGATGGATTTTTCAGGATATCACCAGATCAGGATTGTCAAAGAAGATTGACATAAGACCACATTCACAACATAATGGGGTTCTTTTTAGTACACAATGATGCCCTTTGGCTTGAAGAATGCACTAGCCATCTTTTCCAGCGTGGTGGTCGAAGCATTTAAGGACTTCTTACACAAGTTCTTGGAAGATTATTTTGATGATTGGAATTTCTTTAGCCTAATGAAAGACCACATTGAATGTTTGAGACTGATGTTAGATAAGTGTAGGAAATGTCATATTTCCCTGAATCTGAAAAAGTGTATTTTCTATTCATCCTTTGGAGTGATGCTAGGGCATATTGTGTGTAAGCAGGGATTGTTGGAGGATCCTTCCAAGATTTCCACCATTGTTGATATACCTCCTCCCACTTTAGTTAGACAGTTGCGCACTGCATTGGGGCACATTGGATATTATAGGAAGTTTATTAAGGGATATGCATAGATAACAACACCCATGGAGAACTCTTAAAGAAAGATAGAAATTTTCAATGGATAGAAGAATGCCAACAGAGTTTAGACACACTAAGGTAGAAAATGGTTACTGCGCCAATCTTGGTTTTTCAAGACTAGAGTAAGGAGTTCAATGTCCATTTCAATGCTTCGTCCATTGCATTAGGATCAATTTTAGCACATCTGGGTGCAGGAGACATTGACCACCCTATGTTCTTTGCTAGAAGGAATATTTCTACAACTGAAAGGAACTATACTACGACTGAAAGAGAAGGTGTGGCTATGGTATATGCGCTGCAGAAATTTAGACACTATTTGTTGGGAGGACATTTTAAGATGTTCACTGACCATTCTTCATTAAAGTACTTAGTCAACAAGCCAATGTTGGGGGGAATAATATGCAAATGGATACTACTATTCCAGGAGTATGAATTTGAAATTGTGGTTAAGCCAGGAATAATAAATAAAGGACCTGACCACTTATCCAGGTTGGAACATGGAGAGGAACCTACTAGTCTGGAGGATACACTACCATATGCACAATTGTTGGCCATAAGAAAAGCAGATGATCACTTCATTGAGATAGTTCAGTTCCTTTCCATAGGAATGGCACCTCGTGAGTACATAGTCATTCAGAAGAAACAATTAGTAGTCTGCGCATCAGACTTTCAACTTATAGATGGACAGTTGTATAAGATGGGACCAGATGAGATCTTGACGAGATGTATTATGAAGGCAGAAAGACCATTGATTCTTGCAGAAGCACATGAAGGCATCGCAGGAGGACATTATGTAGGGAAAGAAACAATGCAGAAGGTTCTTAGAGCTGGCCTCTGGTGACCTACTTTACATAAAGATGCTAAGGAATACTACAGAGCATGTAATGTATGTCAAAGAGTAGGAAAACCTTCTTGAAGGGATGAAATGCCTTTGGCATTGCAATTAACATTACAATTATTTAAGAAGTGAGCCATTGACTTTGTGGGACCTATTAACCCACCAGGAAGGTGCACAAGAGCTAGATACATTATCACTGCGACAGAGTATTTGACCAGATGGGCAGAAGCAAGAGAAGTTAAGGACTATAGTGCAGCTACAGTTGCGTATTTCATCTTTGAGGATATTATAACCAGGTTTGGATGCCCGAATATCCTCATGAGTTATCAAGGCACACACTTCATCAACAAAACTATTGAAGCCTTGACTCAGGAATTTGAATTTCATCATCAGAAGAGCACTCCATACCACCCACAAGCGAATGGTACAGTCGAAGCTTTCAACAAGATCTTGGAGACAACACTCACTAAGATTTTTAGTGTCAACAAAGATGATTGGGATTTAATAATTCTAGCAGTATTATGGGCTTATATAACTACTTGCAATAATCTAACAACACAGACCCCATTTAAGTTGGTATATGGCTTGGAAGCAGTGGTACCTATGGAATATTTGGTTCCTAGTTTAAGAATTAGATCATTTACAGGTATGGATGACACAGGCATTGTTCAAGACAAGCTTTCACAGTTACTGGAACTAGAGGAAGACATGTTCATTGTAGGATTTCATCAGCAGGCACAGAAAGAAAGGGAAAAGGCTTATCATGACAGACATATCAAGAGGAAGGCATTCAAGCAAGGAGATTTGGTATTGTTATATGACAACAAGTTCATGAATCATCCAAGGAAGTTCAGGATACATTGGCTAGGGACATTTGAGGTTGCCTATGTTACAGAAGGAGGATTTGTGCAGCTGAAGACCCTTAATGGAGAATGGAAAGAAGGTTTTGTAAATGGGAGCCGGTTGAAATTGTATTATGACAACCAGTTTCCTCACAGCTCTCAATAAAATCTAGAAAGAAAGGTCTAGGTACCAGGTGCAGTTGAAACTGGGTACAAGATACATAAAAGATAGTATACACAAACATGGTAAGGAACATAGTAGAAAGCAAAGGCTGCTTCGCGCAGTCTGCAGTCGAAGTTATACAAAAGGTTCAATCTTCCAGTGACTCGAGACGAATCACATGTGAGTGTTGGGGGCCTGTTGGCCCTTGGTTATGAAAGGAAGTGAATATTAAGGAAAAAAAGAGAAGTATGAACTGCACAAAAGGCACATAAACCAAGGAGGGGTCAAAGTGGGTAAAGAAGTAGAAAAGAAGGAGAAAAGTAAAGGAAAAGCTATTCATTGGAAGAGAAGATCGAGGAAGACAAAGCAGCAAAGAAGAGGGATTGTGGAAAAATCAGCAAGTAGAAAAGATATCAATGAGTGATTTGGAGGACCACGTGAAAAAGGAGGAAGGACAGGTTGGTGAAGCCCTAAAAGCATGGGTCAATTTGACCTAGGGTTTTGACACCTAGACTTTTTCCATGTAATGTATAAATAAAGTTCTAGAAGACATGGGAGGGTTCATTCTAAGTGGGTTCATTGATACTATGATTTTTTTTGTTGAGTGTGATCATTGTTGTTGAGAGAGATGTTGAGTATGTAAGATCTTCAGTTGGGTGCGAAGTCAACCCTGTAGTTGGGTGTGCAGGGAGTGGAGAGAAAGAGAGAGAGATATGCAAGCTAAGTGTGCAAATAGAACTGTATGTTTCCATCTAATATATCAAGAAACACAGTTCTATGGATGTAGCGCTAGGGAGAGGGTGAACCACGTATATCTTGTTTTTCTATGTGATTGATGTTGTGTTGTTTGTCATTTTATATATTGTTATTGCATTGTTGTGTTAGATCTAAGATATAACTTGTGAAGTAAGCTTAAGCATGATAAAGAATATCTAGATCGGTTTTTGTTGTATTTGAAATCACTTTTCATTTCCTCTAGTTGTAGACACCTATGTCCTGCAATCCCCTATTGCTACTTCAGGTGAGACTTCATCTTCTTCGTAGGTTTTTCCAAAAGGGCCACTAGTTAGGGCGTGTTGGTGCACTGTAAGAGTTGACGCCTAGGTCTTCCCTTGTGCCAACACCCTATGAAAACTTGCACAGAGGGCCTTTTTCCATTTCCCTATGCAAGCTTAAAGTCCCTTTTTGAAAATCCTAGTGCTAAAAACATGATTTTTCCACATATACACACCCTACCTATATTACAACATGTGTATATGAAGGTTGCACCACTACAGCGCACGTACATTGGGATTTGTGCCAAAAATTAAAAAAAGGTGTCGGGTTTCCATGTCACATCATGAGATCTATGATCCTTGGCCTTCCATATACTGGAAATGTTCTTACTCGACCCTTTAGTTCCACTTGAAGGCTACAAATGGACCAAATATGAGCTATGTAAAAGAGGAGAAGAATTCAACTTTGCGAGAAAAGTTACTCTGGAGAAATTATTCACTTCACATTGAGTCTGCATCCCTTTGTCCTTTAAGTTTGAACACATTGTCCAACCCCCAAGATCTTCCCTTATTGATTGAGAACTTCATTGTCAATCTTATATGAGCTTGCCTTTGGTGGAGGATTGAAGTGGTGGAGGACCAACTGGAAGGAACTTGGTTTCTCGGTTATGAACCGTGCCAACATGGAAGTTTGTAATTCATTCACTTATGTTGATTACATTTGAATAGAAATATTATTTTCTCATCCAATTAATATATTTTGAATATTTGAATTGTTATTCCATGGGCGTATTTTTTATGAATGTTGATGGATTATGTTATTGAATGTGCTAACATTATATATTATCACCATATGCTTGTGTTTCTTGGTGTATTGCTTTGGATCAAGTGCTCAATGGTGGAATTCATCGAATGTCTTGACAAGGTAGGCCTTTTATCTTATCTTTCTAGCATATTTGTTTATATAGCATACTTGAGATTAGAGTTGACTTATGCAGTCATTTCTGTCTGTTGTGGTTTACCCCTAGCCATAGAGAGACTTTCCTCGTAACAATCATCGAACCAGAACAACAAGAAATGGTTGTAGTAGTTATGCCACATGAACCTCAGCAAGAACCTACAAAAGAGGCACCTCCAAGAAGTGATGGGTTCAAAAACACTTCCCATCATAGTGATTCAAGAAGAAATAATTTTCCTTTTCTTGTTATCATTCTTCTACAATCACTTGTCACATTGCCTTCCATTTCCCAGTAATCTATGAAAACTAGGTTGATCTTTGATTGTTTTTCTTCTCTCTCCTAGGTCTTTTCATTTGATGGTACATGGGAGCCCCATCCCATTCCTGTTTGAAGGACAAACAAAAACCTTCAAGATTGAGATTCCAAATGTGTATATATCATAATCTTTTTTGTTCCTAATGAAATAATCATTTAAAGTTATCTTCAATATGAGGACTATACTTTCGTGTTCCTTTTACTTGGATATTTTATTCTATCTTAATTAATGTTGTGATGGAAACGTCATTCTATTTATCTTCATACTTTGTTGATTTATGAATTGTGTAATATATTCTAAACGGTTTCCTTTTATATGATACATGGTCTCATCTCAGGTATTCTTTGCATGTGAATATTTATTTTAAATAAGCTTGGTCCTTCTCAGGAATTGTTTTGATTTATGCATGCAATCTTAAAATAGAGGAGTACCACCTGTTGTTCCTGAGTCTGTACTCAAGGATTAAACGTACAGTGTCAAGGCATCCGAAAGTGGGTGATAGGTGTAGAAGATGGGAGCGTAGACCTTCGGTGAAGGAAATTAGGGAAGATTTCTAAGTTGGCGTTGTCTAGCTTCCAACTGTTCTAGGTAGTTATGTCTCGTTCAATGGCTGTCCATGATTGTTCCAGTTCAGCCCGGTTAGTTGCCATTTTGAGACTGATGTCGAAGAGATTTAAGGCAATGTGTGTTTGATTCGATAGTCCGCGTTCAATGTTAGGTTGAGTTTTCACAGGAACTATCATGGGGGAACAGTAAAGGTAAGAAAGACTTTAAAAGCGATTAAGTGTTGTCTCAGTTGGGTCGTATAATAGAGAATTTACGATTGTAGAGATAAAATATGAATGCAAATCTAAGGCTCTTTCCCGTAACTATATTATATTTTAATAAAAGGTGTGAAGTGGGGGAAAAACATTCAGCTGTATATAACGTAAGACTCATGTCAAAGGTAAATCTGACATGTAAACAGAAGAGGAAAATAGTAAGGAAACAACCGACGTAGCATAGAATATATGTAGAATTCTGAAAATGCAGATTGGTCTTACACCCACTGATAGCTGTGCAGAGGAAAGACAATAAACAATTACAGAAAACCAAAATTCATTCATTATAGAAGTGGTCGTACTAAAGCATAACGAAGATCATCAGTTAAGAATATGAAATGAAATGGAAATTTGAGATACAAGGAAGCAAACTTGTAACACAGTAGTGACGGAATCGAGAATCTCCAGATCTGCTTGTATTAACTTTTAATGTAAAAACTCTATTACAAATGAATCAAAAAGGTCCCGCCTTGTTTATTTATTTCTGGGATATATTTATACAACTTTTAAAAAGCAGGTAGAATCTCAATAGTCGCAAAATTTCAGTTATGACTGAGAGGAGAGAAATCGCTCCATTTCGCCTACTCTGTCCTCACTTGGTGCCAGGTGTCTGTTGTCGCGCGGACTCGGTGCAGGCGATACATCTTTCCACTAGCTGGGATATGAGCCATGATGGTTCTGCTTGACAGCTGGCCTCGACGAAGTAACATTCTCGGGCTAACTGCTGCAACTTGTCTTCCATTTGTGAGTCGATGATGTCGAGGGCACTTAGTTGCGCTCTGGGTTTGATCATGTACTTATCAACTTGGACTATGTCCACCATATTCATCTGAGAGATATCAGTTGAATATCTTTCTTCCTTATCTTTCAGATCAAGTGAGATCAGTTCCACATTTAGTTGCATCAACGCTTCGACATTTCCTCCACTGTCAATGCCCAGCAACTCGTTGTCTATAGAATTAAAGGCTTCTTCTAGGGAATTGGTTACCTTTTGGGCTTGCTCCTTGCCCATGGCGATGTTGTGCTCCCACTCCTTCAACAGAATATTTCCTCGGGTTTTCTCCGAAATGGTGAACCTGGGAGTACCCGCCGATACCCGGTTGTTTGTGGCTATTACCACCTCCTGGAAGGTGACCCGAGCGACCCGAGTTGCTCCTGCATCCCTTTCTCTGACCGATAAATTCTCAGAAACTTGATTGATCAACAGATAGTGTTCCCGGATCGCTCCCACTTTGGCGAGAAAATTCTGCTGTGTCGAAGAGATTCTACTCTGAATCTCGCTTGCTTTGGATTTAAATATCCCGAGGTCTAACATTCTACTCTCAGTGATTTCTACCTGAGCCCGCATTTGTTCAATAAAACTACTTTGTTGGCTCATCTGCGTCCGACCATCCTAGACCGCCAACTGTGCTTTCTCAAGCTTAGCTTTGAGCACCTCTATTTCATTTTTGTCGGCCAATCTGGCCTATTCTATTTCCACGCTCGCCTGACCTTTAGCATTCTCCATGGTGGTGGCCAATCTGGCTTCAAGAGTCCTGATTAGGCGATTCTTTATTTTAAGTTGGTTCTTCAAAAGTCCGACTGAGAATTGATTCACCGAGGCATACGCCCCTAACGTCCCTGCGATTTTAGTGGCGAATTGCTCGTTCTTTTTATCTATTCCATCTGTCATAACCTTATACTTTTTGGCAGTCGACTCTCCTTCCTGGTAGAATTCTCTTTTTACTACTGCTTTTCTCTTTTTATCAAAGAAAAACTCGTTAAGAGGGAGTTCTTCTGCTCTTATGGGCCTCAGCTCCTCATTAAATATCCATCCTTCTTCTATGTTTCCCTGTGTCAACTGCAAGGGGGTGACAGATGTGATGGGTGCTCCAATATGTTTCGCTGATTTTCCTGGGGTGTCAACCAGGTTCTGCTTCTTTGGTGGTTTTGGGGTCTTTGTCTCGGTCTTCAGATTATGTTTCTTTGGTGGGTCTGGAGTCTTTTCTTCTGCTTCTGGACTCTTTGTTTGTTCCTCCTTGTCCTGGTGCTTTCCCTGGTCAGGAGTTGCATCTTTAGAACCTTCAGCATCCTTTTGTTTCATTTCTGAAATATTGGGACCCTCACCGCGCAGTACAGCAGGGAGACAGCTACGTCGGTGTCCCTGGAACTTCAATAACTCGGCTCTATCCTCGGGTGCCAAGGATTGAATCCAGACTAGAATTTCCTCATAAGACCTCGCTCCTCGAAAAACATCATCTGGAAGTGAATTCTCATGTTCAAATCTTTTTAGCCCGCAATTTGCCAAATGACTGCTCACGACCCTCTGTGGATCGTGCTTCTTGTACTCGATGGAGACCAAATTTAGGTCTTCCAAGGCAGTGGCCTCGGCTTTGGCATGCCCGAAATCAAATAAAGAATAAGAATTTAAACGAATGGGAAAATATGGCCACACCTTCTTCAAATACCCTTTGAGCTCTTTACTTACACCGCCAATTATTGTCTGTCGGGCGACCTCGCGACAAGCCAGCTTGTCAGGAATGAACAATGGCAGCGCATGTGGGGGAACAGAGGCCCCGAAAACTCTGAAGTATGAAAACTCTGCCTCCACATACCAGTCCTCTATGCTACTCAGATTTGTCGCAATGTTGTCCAA
Organism: Picea engelmannii; assembly: GCA_009831015.1. NCBI lineage: Eukaryota > Viridiplantae > Streptophyta > Pinopsida > Pinales > Pinaceae > Picea > Picea engelmannii. Next base: position 72,758 of record ML796381.1, read on the forward strand.
GATACGAGGTGGAGGGTGACCAAAAATGGTGATATGCAGGGGCACCATCACCCAGTTAAAAATTTCATATGTGAACTTTTCTGCTTTGTTTTCCCATAGCTTTTCATGGTATACATGTATGGGTTTGTCTTCGATTGGAGTCTAGCCCCAACTCATTAATGGAAAAGGTGTCATAGAACAAATTCCGTCCATAATGTATGCGAACATGAAGAACGATGACACCTTCCCACTCTCTTGCTGCTCCCGATACTCAGTGACCCGATTGGCCAAGCTATCTGAAAGCATCCTTGCCCAGTTAAAAGAGCAACCTTCTGCGACCCAAAACATTTGAGGCACCCATGCTAGGTAAAAATGTGATGTGTCCTCTCTCCCATATAACCGGCATGTCATCATGGCCACATATTTATACTGTGGTTCCAACGAAGCGATTGAATAAACACCTTAGTCATTAGCTCTGAACTTCGCGGTGCGCGAAACCCAATCCTTTATCAACCCAGACATGGTTTTATCATACTGTGTGCACTCCTTCTCCTTGAATTCCTCCTAGAAATCAACGCCATATGTGTATTCAGACGTCGTAGGTAGCTTATACATGGTTTGCAGATGCTCAAGCCTAAAATTCCCTATAGTGACTCTCTGCTCATCCATGATAGTCCTAGTCGGTATGTCCACATGATCCAATGCCCATCGGACCATGTCATAATATGGAAGCAACCGTGGTCGGGTTGCTACTCTGTGCATTCCAGATTGGACGACTATTTTATACTTGGTGTTTAGGTCGTCTTTTTCGTTGTCGTCGGAGTCGTTTGAATAATCCACCAATTCAGATTGCAGGATGTCTGAAACAAATGACCAGTTAGGGACCGAGTCGACACTTCAGGGTGAAGTATTGGAGACATTGTCTGAGCTTTGTCCTGCAACTTCAACATTCTCCTTCGCTGCTTTCTGCGGAGCCATGGCTGAAGCTTTCGTCTTAGCTCTTCTGCGATAGAACTTCATATACATACAGAAGTTAGTTTACTCAGAAGTGATGAGCTCTGCGTGCTATGAAAATGCATTTTTACAATGAATTGCAGCTCTTACATATATTTCAAAAACTCGGTACCTTTCAAAACAAACCTGTCAATTCAAAATTAGAAATAAATTTATGCCGTAAAAATCCGATCTTACACGTAGATTTACCCTATTTCCCCATTAATGTCATAAATTTTGGCGGTTTAAAAGTCAGTTGGCGTATGGAGTGAAAAGGCTTCCTTGAAAATCGTGCAAGCATCAAAATGCGGGATGTGTCTTGATTCAGCTTAATTACCCCAATCTCGCCAACGGTAATTAATATCTCGCTATTCATTGTATCGGGGATTTTCCCTTAACATTTTGAGTCTCCAACTCCCGAGACTGCGAGGACCGATTTTGTTTTAATTAAAGGTAATCAAGATTTGGGGCCTGATTAATTTTATAATTATTACTTTCATCATATCGCGACTCGGAGCTTCGAAGGTAAGTTTCTGGGAGATTTATATGCCGAGTTGCGAAACCACGATATTGCGATAACAAGACTTAATTAAGGGGAAGATAATCTTGGATTAAGTGATTAATTAGTCATGTTATAATTATCATCGTGACTTCGTGAGTCGGGTTTTATAAGCCTTAACTTTCTAAAAAGATAGTGCCGGGTGGAAAAATGTCGAGAACAACTTTAACCACGGTTAGCCTTTTTGCCTTTAATCCTTAACATGGGTTATACAGAAGGGACCTCGTGTTCTCGGCTCTCAGGGCTGTAAAAATAAAAATTTGGATTTGGCGAATGCCGAGGCGCGAAACCCCGACGACGTCTAATCATGAGGCAAAACATTTTTCCCTTGTTAGTGTCTTGAGTGAAAACTTATAATGACTTCGCCGTTTCGTGACTCGGGACGTGTGAATTCATGCATTATAGTATCCGGTCTGAGAGATCCCGAAGTAGAGCCGAAAGAGGGAACATTCTTACGAAATGTAGGACTTGTTTCGAGAGTAGAAAAATCGTCGCTGCTCACGCGACAGAGTTTCAAAGGTCTCAATATCTCAAAGGGAAAAAGAAAACAGTCTTTAGATTTCAAACACCAAAATGAAAATTGTGATAGGCTAAAAAACAAGGGCAGCTCCAACATAGGCTCCAACTAGGAATCCCGCCTTCCTGTGAGGCGGGAATAACAGTAGACCACATGCCAATATTGGGTAAATGGAGTCGAAAACTCAATCAGGCGGAAAAGTTCCAAGGAAAGAGGATCGAAGGGGGGGAAAGACCCTGTTCTTTACCTTGAGAGGTTTTTTCAAAATCAGATATTCTTTTTAAACACATTTGTAGTCCCTTTCACAATTTTACCTTTCCCACTACTAACTTTTGGTATGTTTTAAGACAGTCGAAACAACCCTAGGAAACCCAACAGATCTTGTGGCTCTCGGCTTGCATCAAAAGAATGAGATTATATGTTTTTTTTTTAATCGGGAAGTCCTGTCTGAATTTGGGATGTGGATCAGTTTTTTAGAAAGCATTGGTTACCAGAGTAGAGTGACATTCATGTATAACAGCCTTACAGATATCTTAGACATTGCTTCACTTCCAGTGAGCTTGTTCAGTACCCTGGTGAAGTTATCTGGCCCCTTTCACTGAATTTCCTTTCACCACTTCGGGATATATTTATGCATTTAAATGCTGAGACGAGGGAAATCATTTCTAAATTTCTTTTCATCGTCTTCTGGACTAGGTGGGGGCAATCATTTCTGAATTTCCTTTCACCACCTATCTTATAATTTTTTTTCGAGCGCAAAGATGGGGGCAATCAATTTGTATCAGGGCTGATATCTGTGTAATATTTTGCATTAGAGTTCTGTCAACCTACTTTGATTACTCGGTACCAACCTTCCCTTGACCTTTACGACATCTTCGTTCTTAGGGAGGAAAAGGAAAATAATTTTTTTTAGGGGGCATCCCATTTGAGCAAGCTTTAATCTTCCGATGTTGTTGAAAAACCTAGGAAAGTTAGGATCACTCTAAACGTTCCTTTGCTTAGCAGGGGATCAAGTAGTTGTGAAGACTCACTTTTCTTTCTACGATCTGTTTTGAAACTCACGAGGCTAAAATGAAAACTTATATCCCTTCGTAATGGAACAAGAAGCTGGTGGCTTGTCAAAAGTTAGACCCGAAGACAGGCAGGGTGCCAGGTAGCGATAAAACAACTCGAGACTAACTTTTGTAGATATATTTGGGGATATTTTACTTGGACTGGCCATTTTTTGATTGGGTGTATCATTCAAATTATCTTAAATGAAAGATTATCAAGCCAAGCAATGATCCTGTTATCTAACACTTTAGCCGATATTGTGGTTTGAATGATGTTACCTCGGTTTCCTTTAATGGTCTTTCTTGACATACGTTTTGGAGAAAGTTCATTTTTACCTTTTCATTTCACTTTCTTTGCGTAATATGAAACTATTCTAGGTATCACCTGTTTTATGCCGCTCTATTTCTGACACCAAACTGCAAATTACTTTCCTTGCTAGTTTTCGTATGCAGCTGGAATCCTGTAAAAAGAAAATATGAATCTTATTGGAAATGTGTCGAGAGTTTATGAACAAAAACCGAAAATCAAAAGAAAATGTTTAAATGAAAATATATGGATGTACAAAACACATATAATGAAATTTATTTATTTACGATTTATTTTTATTTTTTTTAACGGTGACTGTTACATCATGTAATGCTTTAGATACCGCCCGTTGACAGGGGCGCTGAGGACTTCTCCATCTATATTTTTCAGAAGGAAGGAATTTTTTCCTTCCGGAGCCGAGACCCTGAATAGTCCATACCAGAGGTGGTCAAATTTACCATGCTTCACGACTTCCTCTTTTTTTGCATCCTATCTTAGCACTAAGTCACCTGGAAGGAATTCCTTGTCCTTTGCCTTAAGATCGAGCAATGCTTTCATATCATCTTGGTACTTCTGCATCTTTTCATCAACTTCCACTCTATGTTGTTGAACCTCAATCAGCTGATTAATTCTCCTGGTTACATGATTGGGTTCTTCATTCTGATCCTGCCATAACTTCATCAATGGCAATGCTAGGTTTATAGGTAGGACCGCATCTGTCCCATAGACCATTTGAAACAGCGAAATGTTGATAGACCTTTTAGTGCTAATGCGGTTTTCCCATAATGCGTATTTCAAGTGCACATGCCAAGACCTTTTATTTTCATCTAGTACTTTCTTGATTATGTTCACTAGGCTCTTGTTAGATGATTCGGCCAATCTGTTCCCCTGGGGGTAATATGCAGTGGAATGGCCGAGAATGATATTATACTACTGACAGAAGCTGATCATAGCCATAGATTTAAAGGCCTGGGCATTGTCGGTAACTAACTTTCGGGGACAACCGAATCTTGACAAAATATTGTCTTCCAAGAAATCGATCACCACCGAGTCTGTTTCCCTTTTGGTTGGAATGGCTTCCACCCACTTAGTAAAATAATCTATAGCTGTTAAGATCCACTTATGTTGAGAACTGGAATGGGGATTAATCTCCCCTATAAATTCTAGACCCCATTGTTGAAATGGAGCTTCAGCTTTGACTGGAATGAGTGGCAGTGCAAGGAGTTTATGTTTACTAGCAAATATTTGACAAGGGTTGCAGGTACGCACTTTGGCATTGACGTCCGAAAAGAGTTTCGGCCAGTAATATCCCCCCCTCAAGATTTTGTAGGTTGTATCTCTCCATGCGTGATTCCCCGCACAAACTCCTTTATGAAATTCATCTATAACCCCCTGGGTTTCTGATTCTACTAAACAGACTAGCAGGAACCCGAGTGGATCCTTCCAATATAGCTGGCTTTCAGATATACAATATTTAACTGCATGGAGTTTTAAGGTTCTGCATTTGGACAGTGATAGTTCATCTGGGCATCTTAGGTTCAGCAAGAAAAACACTATGTCTCTGTACCAGCCCGATGATAAGAACTTCTCTTCGATTTGGTTGGGACTCATTTCTTCATCTGGTTCATTTAGGTCTGTGTCTTCGTCGCTTCCCTGCAGGCAATTGATATCAAGAGCCCTGAGATTTGATTCAGCTAAGAGTCTGGCTAGGCCTTTCCCTTTTATCAATTTGGTCGGTTTAACTTCCAAATCGAATTCTTGGATTTTAGCAAGCCATCACCCTCTCTTTCCATCACTGTCTGGTTGTACCAGGATATCTTTCACAGAACTGGTAGGCATGTACGCGATAATTTTTGAATGTAGTACATAAGTTCTGAATGTCTTTAGCGCTTTTACCATGGCATACGCCTGCTTTTCTATTATTTCATACTTCAGTTATGCGTCTTTGAGGCTCTTTCTAAAAAATGCAATCGGCCATTCGAACCCTTCGTCATCCCTTTGAAGGAGCACCGCGGTGATAGTATGTTCAAATGCAAACGAGAAGATAAGAAAATCTTTCAGATAATCTGGGCTTGCTAACACAGGTGCCTCTTTTATGATTTTTTTAATATGCACGAACGATGCTCTGGCTTCAGTCATCCAATTTACTCCACTATCCTTCTTCACCATTCCTGTGATCAATTTGACAATCTCAGCGAAATCGAGGATAAACCTTCATAAAAAATTTATAGTTCCTAAGAAAGATTGAATCTCCTTTACATTTATGGGAATATTGATAGTATTTATTGCTTCAATCCTCTTAGGATCAATCCTGATCCCATCTCTAGATACGATATGGCCCAGAAGCTTACCTTCTCGCATAGCGAAATGTGATTTATTTGGATTCAAGGATAGACCAAACCTGCGACAATTCTCGAAAGTCTGTTTCAGATGGATCAAGTGTTCTTCATCGGTTTTAGAAAAAACCGTCAAATCATCGAGGTAAATGACTACGAATTTGTCTCTTTCTCCTACAAAAGCGATGTCCATAGCGTGCTGGAATGTAGCCCCTGCATTCATCAAACCAAATGGCATTTTGTCATACATAAATGTACCCCACGGTGTGGTGAAAGCAGTCTTTTCCCTGTCTTTTTCATTCATGGCGATTTGGTTATAACCAGAGAACCCATCTATCATAGACATTCGGTTTGATCCAACTACTTTTTCTAGTACATGGTCCATCTTGGGCAGTGGATAATTATCTTTGAGAGACGACTTGTTTAAGTTCCAGAAATCCACACACAGTCTGATTTCCCCGTTCTTTTTCCTAACTGGGACTAGGTTAGCTACCCAGTCCGAATATCTCAGAGGTATAATTATTTTCGCGTCCAAGAGTTTTTTAACTTCTTTTTCTATCACAGGTAACAGAATGGGGTTAATTTTCCTAAGATTTTGCCTAAACGGTTTGACCCCAGGCTTCAACGATATCTTATGATCAATAATGGAAGTGTCATATGGTTTCAATTCATCATAGGACCAGGCGAAAACATCTTTATACTGTCTAAGTAAGTCTCTTTACTTGACCTTTACTTTGGGAGGGAGGAACTTGGATATCTTTACTACACTGGATTCTTTTTCAGTTCCTATATCATAGTCCTCCACTTCTTCTGGTTGGGGCTGCAAAGTAGATTTCACAGGTATGTCGTTCTGATCAAAAAGTCTTTCTAAAGGAATTAAGCCTTTTAGAATCTGATTATTTTTAAGGATCAACATACGGTGATCCGCAATTTTTTCTCGGAAGGTTTCAGGGTCTTCCCCTTCTTGCATGATCCACATTGAGTCATTTTTATTTTCTTGGTCAGCATGAGTTTCAGAGAATTTTCCTACTGCGGTAAAGAATTTCTTAATTTGTTCGTCATCTTCAAAGACTTGCCAGTGTCGGATATTGTCTGGTATGGAGGGTTTGTATCTGATTTCAATGTGATACTTCAGTTTAAAAGTCGTGGGGGGAGAGAAGGTTGAAGCTTCCTTTGCCAAAGCATCGGCATGTAGATTCTCTGCGCGAGGGATAAAATGGATGTTTACGGATGAGAAAAAAATTTCCATGATATCCCAAGCACAATTTCTATACGCTCTTAGTCTGGGATGCTTGGCTAGGTACTGTTGGTTTACTTGTTTGACTATTAATTCGGCATCATCATATACCTCCAAGTTTCTTATATTTATCTTTTTGGTAGCCTCTAATCCTAAGATCAATGCTTCATATTCTCATACATTATTAGTCTAATCTATGTCCCACTGCAAATGGTAAGAGAAAGGAACAATGAACTTACCTTCAGGCGCCATTAAAAGCACTCCAACACCTGCCCCTTCAAAAGATAAAGCACCGTCAAAATACATTTTCCAGACACCAGTACTACACAGATCCTTTGTCATGAGGTTTAACTCCTCTTGCTTTGTATCGATTTCCTCTGTACAAGCATCCAGACCATCATCAAAAGACAAGATGCAATTTCCCAGATCTTGGTCTGCAATGTAAATAGGGAAGTTATTTGGGTTTTGAGAGTCACTGACCATATATGCTAATCTTGTTTCTCTGTACAACTGAGTGAACTGACCATCGAACACAGGGATTGTGGCATAAGTCATTTCCAACTGTAGAGAACCTCCCAACTTGGCTCCCCATGACCTAGATGACAGCATGCCATACTTAGGGGGAATATCTGCGATAACCACATCCATCAGGATACTCTTAACCGGGACCTACGTCAGGGTAACTACAAGATATTTTATCATCCCCATGCATTTAACCTTCCTCGAATCAAAAGAGTACAGATTTCCATAAGGTATTATGATCTGGAGACCCAGCTTCTCCATTATAATCTTGGGCATAACATTATGGGAAGCTCTGGAGTCTAACATACAATTATGCAGCAACTGATCATATACATTCAGAGTGATATAAAAGGGAGCGATGTTGTCTTTGGACCCTTCAAAATGGGGACCAAAAGTGATTTTAGGTCTATCATCTTCCAAGTTTATAACATCGGACTAGCTTTCTAGTTCAGGGACACCTATCATTTTGGTAGTTTGTTTGCGATAAATGGTGTTTTTCGCTAATTCCACCAAAGGGATTGGTATCTTAATTTTGTTTAACTCATTTTCAAAACTGAAAGCTCCGCTCACCTTGTCTGTTTCTCCGATCGAGACTTCCAAATTCTTCCTTTCTGACTTATTTGTCTGGACAGCTTTATCATTCATGGTCCTAGTTGAAGACGTAGCTTTATTTACGGGTTCGGTTTCCTGTGTTTGAGTTCCAACTTTTTCCACCTCGGACTCTTGAGTGCTTACTCTTATATTTTTGTTGTTGGGTAATGGGGTCTCGTATGAAGGAGGCTCATAATCTTGGCCTCTTTGAAGGATTTTCTTGGGTTGAGTCATGGAGGTGAGTTTATTCTTAGATCTTAGGTTGTACTTTGGTTGAAAATCGGCCATCATTATCTCAGTTTCTGGTTGAGATTCACAGAGATCAGTGTGATCACCTTCTTCACCTTAATTTGACGATTGTGGCGTGTGTAAAGATTTTTCACAGTCCTCGCGAGTCAGATATGGTTGACTACAGTCATCACCGAAGTTCGTGACGTCATTATCTGAATCTCCGTAGTCTTGAAAATCATTCGCTCCTATAAAATTTTCAGTCTTTAAAGGAGCCTGTATCTTTTGATCCTCATTTCTTATTTGTCTTTGTTGATTAGGAGGGTTTTGATTACTCTTGAATTCTTTTTTGGGGTAAGAGTCAGCCTTGGCCTGTTCGAGTTCCATTCTAGATATTTTATTTGACAATTCTTTGATCACTCTAGCCATATTGTCCACCCTATCGTCTGAGGATCTATTGTACCCTGAAGGACCCGCTTGTTCTCTAAATCACTTGGTCTCTCGGTTTCCAGTCTCTACTCTAGCCTTAAGTTTACCCAAATCCATCATATTAGATTCTATCTCTACTGCATCGTCCTGCATACGGTTTAAGGTGGCTCCCCTTCGCTCTCGCAAAAGTAGTACGAAATCCGGCTCGAAAGCTCCGACGAAAGTCACTTTGGCCACGGATTGAGATGGTTTGACTTCAACTGGGATTTTATTGTACAGTTTGTTGAATCTCTAAATGAATTCCATGACTGTTTCTGAGTTCTTTTTCTTCAAAGACCCAAATTTGGTTAGATAATAGAGATGGTTTTTTCGCTCGCCCCATTGTCTGAGGAAAGCATCTTCCAAAGCGTCATATGACAGGATAGAAGCTGCGGGTAGGCTCCGAAACCAAGTTCGGACCTAACCTTCAAAAGTTTGGACAAGGACTCTCGAATATACATCCTCGTGCTCGATACCGAAGATATCTGCGAATTGGTAGAAAAAATTAATATGTTCGGCTGCAGTCAGATCCCCCTCTTCGACGAATTTCGGTAAATTTTTTATGTAATTTTCTGGAAGATCGTGTAGGGGGATGGGAAATACTAATGGAGCACATTTGGCTGCAACTTTCATGAAAAATCTGGGAGGGGGGGCAGGCCCCTGACCTCCACCTCCTTCTAGAGGGACACCTCCAACTCCTCCTAGAGGGACTCCTCCCCCTCCTCCTTCGATAAACCCTCCTCCTCCTCCTATAAACCCTCCACCTCCTCCTCCGGCGGCTTCCATCGTTGTTTGTGGAAAGTTATAAAGGGGGTTTTGGAAAATTAAAAGGGAATCTTTATTTTCTTCACGGAGAGGAAAATCTGATGAGGAAAGATAAGGGATGGGAGGACTCGGTTCCTTGGATTTGCAAGAGACAGAATCAGGAAAACCGACGGGTGTGAAAAACGAGTGTGTAACACACTCTTCGGAATTTGGTGAAGTTGGGAGATTCAACTGAAGAAAGGAAGGTATTTTAAAATCCGGCGAACTTTCAAACGGGTCCTTCCCCTTGTGTGCTAAGGGGATCGTTGGATGAATCTCACTCCTAATTTCAGAACGGATTGGCGTTGAATCTTTAGCGCCAAAGTGAGGACTGAGCGAATTTGAGGATTCGGAAGGACTCTTAGCCTTCATTGATGTGGTTTCAGGTTTGTAAACTGAAGCGGTTGGCTTAAAAGAGCCTCTCACCCTTAGAATTTTTTTGGGATCGGTAACAGGCGTAATCTGCGTACCATCTGGGTTTTGTCTGGTATTCCTTCGACCGAATTCCAGTTTATTTCTCGTGGAGTCACCAAGTGAAAGATAAAAATTCTTAAAAGGTGTGTACTCATTTTTCACTATCAATGGGTAACACTTTCAATGAAAAACAATTTGTCGTTTTCCCAGGGAAAAAGATTTTGTAACTTCGGTCCCTGGCAACGGCGCCAGTAAGATGTTGTTCCTGAGTTTGTACTCAAGGCTTAAACGTACAATGTCAAGGCATACGAAAGTGGGTGATAGGTGTAGAATATGGGAGCATAGACCTTCGGTGAAGGAAACTAGGGAAGATTTCTACGTTAGCGTTGTCTAGCTTCCAATTGTTCCTGGGTAGTTATGTCTTGTTCAATGGTTGTCCATGATTGTTCCAGTTCGGCCCGGTTAGTTGTCATTTTGAGAATGATGTCGAAGATATTTAAGGCAATGTGCATTTGATTCAATAGTCCGGGTTCAACATTAGGTTGAGTTGGCATAGGAACTGTCATGGGGGAACAGTAAAGGTAAGAAAGACTTTAAAATCAATTAAGCGTTGTCTCAGTTGGGTCGCATAATAGAGAATTTGTGATTGCAGAGATAAAATATGAATGCAAATCTAAGGCTCTTTCCCGTAACTGTATTATATTTTAATAAAAGGTGTGAAGTGGGGGAAAAACATTCAGCTGTATATAACGTAAGACTCTTGTCAAAGGGAAATCTGACATGTAAACAAAAGACGAAAATAGTAAGGAAACAACCGACATAGCATAGAATATATGTAGAATTCTGAAAATGTAGATTAGTCTTACACCCGCTGATAGCTGGTGTAGAGGAAAGACAATAAACGATTACAGAAAACCAAAATTCATTTGTTATAGTAGTGGTCGTACTAAAGTATAATGAAGCACATCAGTTAGGAATATGAAATGAAATGGAAAATTGAGATACAAGGAAGCAAACTTGTAACACAGTAGTGACAGAATCGAGAATCTCCAGATCTGCTTGTATTAACTTTCAATGTAAAAACTCTATTACAAATGACTCAGAAACGTCCCACCTTGTTTATTTCTTTCTGCGATATATTTATACAACTTTTACAAAGCAGGTAGAATCTCAATAGTCGCAAAATTTTAGTTATGACTGAGAGGAGACCAAACGCTCCATTTCACCTACTCTGTCCCCACTTGGTGCCAGGTGTTTGTCGTCGCGCGGACTCGGTGCAGGCGATACATCTTTCCACTAGCTGGGATATGAGCCATGATGGTTCTGCTTGACAGTTGGCCTCGACGAAGTAACATTCTCGGGCTAACTACTGCAACTTGTCTTCCATTTGTGAGTCGATGATGTCGAGGGCACTTAGTTGCGCGCTGGGTTTGATCATGTACTTATCAACTTGGACTATGTCCACCATATTCATCTGAGAGATATCAGCTGAATCTTTTTCTTCCTTATCTCTCAGATCAAGTGAAATCAGTTCCACATTTAGTTTCATCAACGCTTCGGCATTACCTCCACTATCAATGCCCAGCATCTCGCCATCTATAGAATTAAAGGCTTCTTCTAGGGAATTGGTTACCTTTTGGGCCTGCTCCTTTCCCATGGCGATGTTGTGCTCCCACTCCTTCAACAGAATATTTCCTCGGGTTTGCTCCGAAATGGTGAACCTGGGAGTACCCACCGAAACCCGGTTGTTTGTGGCTATTACCGCCTCCTGGAAGGCGACCCAAGCCACTCCTGCATCCCTTTCTCTGACTGATAAATTCTCAGAAACTTGATTGATCAACAGGCAGTGTTCCCGGATCGCTCCCACTTTGGCGAGCAAATTTTGTTGTGTCGAAGAGATTATGCTCTGAATCTCGCTCGCTTGGGATTTAAATATCTCGACGTATAACATTCTTCTCTCGGTGATTTCTACCCGAGCCCACAGCTGTTCAATCAAACTACTCTGTTGGCTCGCCTGCGTCCGACCATCCTGGACCACCAACTATGCTTGCTCGAGCTTAGCTTTGAGCACCTCTATTTCATTATTGTCAGCCAATCTGGCCTATTCTATTTCCACACTCGCCTGACATTTAGCATTCTCCGCGGCAGTGGCCAATCTGGCTTCAAGAGTCCTGATTAAGCAATTCTTTCTTTTAAGTTGGTTCTTCAAAAGTCCGACTGAGAATTGATTCGCTGAGGCATACACCCCTAGAATCCCTGCGATTTCAGTGGCGAATTGCTCGTTCTTTTTATCATTTCCATCTGTCATAACCTTATACTTTTTGGCAGTCGACTCTCCTTCCTGGTAGAATTCTCTTTTTACTACTTCTTTTCTCTTTTTATCAAAGAAAAACTCGTTCGGAGGGAGTTCTTCTGCTCTTATGGGCCTCAACTTCTCATTAAATATCCATCCTTCTTCTATGTTTCCCTGCGTCGACTACAACGGGCTGACAGATGTGATGGGTGCTCTGATCTGTTTTGCTGATTTTCCTAGGGTGTCGACCGGGTTTTGCTTCTTTGGTGGTTTTGGGGTATTTATCTCGGTCTTCGGATTCTGTTTCTTTGGTGGGTCCAGAGTCTTTTCTTCTGCTTTTGGACTCTTTGTTTGTTCCTCCTTGTCCTGGTGCTTTCCCTAGTCAGGAGTTGCATCTTTAGAACCTTCAACATCCTTTTGTTTCATTTCCGAAATATCGGGACCCTCACCGCGCAGTACAACGGGGAGACAGCTACGTCGGTGTCCCTGGAACTTCAATACCTCGGCTCTATCCTCGGGCACCAAGGATTGAATCCGGACTAGAATTTCCTCATAAGACCTCGCTCCTCGGAAAGCATCATCTGGGGGTGAATTCTCATGTTCAAATCTTTTTAGCCCGCAATTTTCCAAATGATTGCTCACGACCCTCTGTGAATCATGCTTCTTGTACTCGATGGAGATCAAATTTAGGTCTTCCAGGGCAGCGGCCTCGGCTTTGGCATGCCTGAAATCAAATAAAGAATAAGAATTTAAATGAATGGGAAAAGACGGCCACACCTTCTTCGAATACCCTTTGAGCTCTTTACTTACACGGCCAATTACTGTCTGTCGAGCGACCTCGTGACAAGCTAGCTTGTCAGGAATGAAAAATGGCAGCGCATGCAGGGGAACAGAGGCCCCAAAAACTCTGAAGTATGAAAAATCTACCTCCACGTACCAGTCCGCTATGCTACTCAGATTTGTCGCAATGATGTCCGAGATACGAGGTGGAGGGTGACCAAAAATGGTGATATGCAGGGGCACCATCACCCAGTTAAAAATTTCATATGTGAACTTTTCTGCTTTGTTTTCCCATAGATTTTCATGGTATACATGTATGGGTTTGTCTTCGACCAGAGTCCAACCCCAGCTCATTAATGGAAAAGGTGTCATGGAATAGATTGCATCCATAATGTATGCGGACATGAATAACGACGATGCCTTCCCACTCTCCTTCTTCTCCCGATACTCTGTGACCCGATTGACCAAGCTATCTGAAAGCATCCTTGCCCAGTTAAAAGAGAAACCTTCTGTGACCCAAAACATTAGAGGCACCCCGCTAGGTAAAAATGCGATGTGTCCTCTCTCCCGTATAACCGACATGTCATCATGGCCACATATTTATACTGTGGTTCCAACGAAGCGATTGAATAAATGCCTTGGTCATTAGCTCTGAACTTCACAGTGTGCAAAACCCAATCCTTTATCAACCCAGACATGGTTTTATCATACTGTGTGCACTCCTTCTCCTTGAATTCCTCCAGGAACTCAACGCCATATGTGTATTCGGACGTCGTAGGTATCTTATACATGGTTTGCAGATGCTCAAGCCTAAAAGTCCCTATAGTGACTATCTTCTCATCCATGATATTCCTAGTCGGTATATCCACATGATCCAATTACCATCGGACCATGTCATAATATGGAAGCAACCGTGACCGGGTTGCTACTCTGTGCATTCTGGATTGGACGACTATTTTGTACTTGGTGTTTAGGTCGTCTTTTTCGTTGTCGTCGGAGTCGTCTGAATAATCCACCAATTCAGATTGCAGGATGTTTAAAACAAATGACCAGTTAGGGACCGAGTCGACACTTCGGGGTGAAGTATTGGAGACATTGTCTGAGCTTTGTCATGCAACCTCAACATTCGCCTTCGCTGCTTTCCATGGAGCCATGGCTAAAGCTTGTGTCTTATCTCTTCTGCAATAGAACTGCGTATACATACAGAAGTTAGTTTACTCAGAAGTGATGAGCTCTGCGTGCTATGAAAATGCATTTGTTACAATGAATTGCAGCTCTTACATATATTTCAAAAACTCGGTACCTTTCAAAACAAACCTGTCAATTCAAAATTAGAAATAAATTTATGCCGTAAAAATCCGATCTTACACGTAGATTTACCCTATTTCCCCATTAATGTCATAAATTTTGGCGGTTTAAAAGTCAGTTGGCGTATGGAGTGAAAAGGCTTCCTCGAAAATCGTGCAAGCATCGAAACACGGGATGTGTCTTGATTCAGCTTAATTACCCCAATCTCGCCAACGGTAATTAATATCTCGCTATTCGTTGTATCGGGGATTTTCCCTTAACATTTTGAGTCTCCAATTCCCGAGACTGCGAGGACCGATTTTGGTTTAATTAAAGGTAATCGAGATTTGGGGCTTGATTAATTTTATAATTATTACTTTCGTCATATCGCGACTCGGAGCTTCGAAGGTAAGTTTCTGGGAGATTTATATGTCGAGTTGCGAAACCGCGAGATTGCGATAACAAGACTTAATTAATGGGAAGATAATCTTGGATTAAGTGATTAATTAGTCATGTTATAATTATCATCGTGACTTCGTGAGTCGGGTTTTAGAAGCCGTAACTTTCGAAAAAGATAGTGCCGGGTGGCGAAATGCCGAGAACAAATTTAACCACGGTTAGCCTTTTTTCCTTTAATCCTTAACATGGGTTATACAGAAGGGACCTCGTGTTCTCGGCTCTTGGGGCTGTATAAATAAAAATTTGGATTTGGCGAACGCCGAGGCGCGAAACCCCGACGACGTCTAATCATGAGGCAAAACATTTTGCCCTTGTTAGTGTCTTGAGTGAAAACTTAAAATGACTTCGTTGTTTCATGACTCGGGACATGTGAATTCATGCATTATAGTATCCGGTCTGCGAGATCCCGAAGTAGAGTCGAAAGAGGGAACATTCTTACGAAATGTAGGACTTGTTTCGAGAGAAGAAAAATCATCGCTGCTCACACGACAGAGTTTCAGAGGTCTCAATATCTCAAAGGGAAAAAGAAAACCGTCTTTAGATTTCAAACACCAAAATGAAAATTGTGATAGGCTAAAAAACAAGGGCGACTCCAACACCACCTCTTAAAAGATGCAAGGGGATCTTTTCCTCGTGAGGTTGACTTAAAGATCATAAAATATTCTTTTAGATCAACATTTTTGGTGACTCCACTGGGGAGAAAAAAAAATTGGTTTCAAAGACCAAACTTTTGATGAATCAACCAGAACCAGATCAACCACAATTACAAGTGGGATTTAGAAATCAAGAAATTGTTTTGCATCAAATCTACGAATTGGTGTTAACGATAAGTAAGAGTCTTGTTGAACTTGAAAGATCTTAGGAAACCCTTACTCAAGAAAAATAAAGAGAAATATCTCTGAGACAAAGAAGAAAGCAGTAAATCCAAGAAAAATCGAACCCTATTGTTGGTGTGCAGTGGGAAGACCTAGGGTTCAACATGAATTCACCAACAAAACCCTCAGATACCATCCCTTTAGGCATCAATTGCAAGCAGTTGAAGTCTCACCTGAGGTATCTTTGGGAACTGTAGGAACAAGTTTTTTGTGGTGATGAAGGGATGGGAGGTATTCCTTATCACCATTCTACTTAGTGTTATATCATGTGCACAGAAACACATCAACATGCAACATATCCATAGAAAAAGAACGGATATCATATGTGCACAATAAACATAAAATCAAACACATCATAACACATAGACACCATTATTAACGTGGTTCACCCAAGATGGGCTATGTCCACAATGGTCAGCTTCGTATTATATTATTATGAATATCCATTGCAAAATATGCACACTACGCTCATACATTAGGTCTCATACAAAATTCCCTTGTCGTTCTCTCTCTGTCACTCTTCACTCTTGATTAATTCCTTAATTAATCTCTTACTTAGCTACTTCTCTATCTCAAAACCCTTACATATGTATACAATTAAAATATGACTGAGCCCTTTTAAATGGACCAAAATTCGTAATGATTTCCAATGGTATTCCTTATTTTTTGCATGTTGATCCCTGAAAGTGTGCCAACTGTCTTTCCTTCTTTTTCATGCGTTGTGTAGTTACCAAAAATGGTCCCAAAATCTTGTCCCAATAGGCCCCCTACACTCATTTGTGGCTTGTCTAGAGCTACTTAGTGCTTCTGTTGCACTCCCTTCAATGTCACAATGAACTTCTGAAATTTTCCTTCACGGTTGCAAACTTCTTCTTTGATTGTGCTTCTTGCGTCAAAATAGTCCCGTAAACATAACCATTTGTTGGTGCTTAGTGGGTAGACCCAAGTTTCAACATGAATTCACCAACAAAACCCTTAGATACCGACCCTTTCAAAATCACCTGCAAGCATGTGAAGTCTCACTCGAGGTATCTATGGGAACTGCAAGAACTAGATTTTCGTAGTGATGAAGGGATGGAGGCAGTCCTTATCACCATTCTACTTAGAATTATATCATATGTGAAAAAACATATCAACATGTAACATATTCATAACAAAAGAACAAATATCATTTGCGTGCAATAAATAGAATGTCAAACACATCATAATACATAGACACCATGATTAACATGGTTCACCCAAGATGGGATATGTCCACAATGGTCGGCTTCTTTTTATATTACTTAGAACATCCATTACAAAATATCCGCACTGTGCCCATACATTAGGTCTCATACAAAATTCTCTTGGCGTTCTCTCTTTGTCACACTTCACTCTTGCTTACTTCCTTACTTACTTGCTTACTTAGCTACTTCTCTATCCCAAAACCCTTACATATTTATACAATTACAATATGGATTATCCCTTTTCAATGGACTAAAATTCTCTATCCAAACTCCTAATTCTCTCCACGGTCGTCATGGTTTTCTTCTCCCATTGTTCCCTTTCCTATGGTGGGGTACGCAATGTTGTGTGATATTCCAAGTCGACTATCTTTACACAGAAGCCTTGAATGGCTTCACTTATCTTTGTCACTTGCTCTTCCAAAGGATTATCTTCTTCCATTTGTACCTCTAGGATATTTTTGTATACCTCTTGCACTGCCTGTTGCAACCTTTTTTTTTTCTGCATAGCCTCATCTTGTTCTAGCATGAGTGTACGATACTCTGCATGTAGTAATTCATTTTCTGTAGTCACTTTAACCAACTCCATAGAATTAAATTATGCACACAACTGGATCTCTTATGTGACACTTGTATGCAAGCTATGTTCACTGATAACTGTGACAACACTAAGTCAAATTGACTTAACGCTTGCACGTGCTCCTGCATTTATGTCATGGGGAACTCTATGGCCTCTGTTGATATATTCATGATACAACACTCTGTTGATGCTAACGGTGGTTGATATGTCATCGTTCATGACTTTGTTGTCTTTGTTGTTCTCTCTCTCTATTCTTCTTCTATCATTTGGACTAGTGTTATGTGGTTATCTTTTCCTACACATTAATGTGCATTTCTTCTTGTTTCTGTGGAGCTCACTGAAATGCTTCTTCAATGACTTCTTTCACCTAATATCCAATCTTCTCCAAGTCATCTTCTGTTAAGGCCTATATAGATACTTCCTTTGAGGCTTTCCTCTTCTTGTGTTTATGTGTTGATCGCTCCTTAGGGTGCTCTTTTCTCTTCTATCCAATGGGTGGTGTTGTTTGAGTGTCTCTTGAATCATTCTCTTGTTCTTCATGTTCCTATTCTTCTTCTTGATCCTTATCTGTGAGTTGTGTCTCCTTCTACGTTGTTTATGGCACTGGAGTTTTCCATTCATCTTCCCAGTAATTAAAAATCTGGCTGACATCATGTTATTTCAATATGTAGTTGGTCGGAAACCATTGTTGATATGGATCTCTCTTTGCTTGGATGAACATGTGGTGTGGCCCTGCTTTGAATTGTGATACTTATTTGTATGCTTCAATTGTATGAGCTGTATGTGTGGTGTGTCCTCAATACACTATCACATTGTCTCTTTATAAATGTAGAATGTGGTATTGTTGTCCATTTGTCTGTTCTTGTGTGCAATATGCCACAACGAAACATGCATTCCTGCCAAGAACAGTTCCTTCGTACCTTCTAGGAACTGGGTTTCTTCTATCTCCCTCCAAGCAACTAATGCAATCAAAATAAATAACCAAGCATAGACTCAGTACCTTTATTATGCACTTCCTTGCAGACAGTTAAAAACTAATTCACCAAAAATTTCACCTAGTTCATTTGCACTCCTGCTATGCACTTCTCTGCTACTACTATTACTCCTACTGGCACCTAATCTCTGCAACATTTCCCGAGTAACTTGCATGCGATCACCTGCATTGCAAATTTGACGAAATCATTGTTGATGCTTGTGATGTTCAATATGCATGCTTCTTTGTGCATGTCATATTTGTCCTTCATCCTTTCCGCTAATGCTTTCTATTGATTCTTATCCAAGAATAGAGGTAGTGGGTCTTCCCTTGCTAACAAAAATCATGTAATCCACACAATACATTGGGTATCGATCGACACTAGCCTTTCCAACCAGAGAAACCCCATGTGGGTGAAAATCAACAATAACTTGATGCAAATTTTGATTTTTGTGCTTTTGCAAAAATGTGGGATCTCCAACATGTTCAATATGTTTGTTCATTGTAGTAATGTTGCCCACTCTTATGGATCAACTGTGAGTACAAGTGAGTCTGGGTTGATTCCTGTGCACATATAGTTTTGTGGTAATAAATCCATAAATTTCTTTAGATCTGAAAGATCATGGTATAAAAACCACAAACTCCCTACTACGCCCAACATGTCTCCCTCAATAGTGACCCCAGGTGGAATCAGTGGTGTAACAAGGTCATACTTCGGCTCCTTGGGTCATATAACTTGCTTTGTTGTTGGATTTTTGGGTGGCACATATGCCCTTGGAGGGTTTGTTGGATCTGATTCCTCTGCTCTCGGGGTTTCTTCCTCTAGAGGTGTTGATGTTTTCTTAGTGAGTGGTGTCTTCATCTGTGATGTGGATGCTTCTGCCTTTGGTGGTGCCTTGGATTTCTGCAACTCGGTTATGTCTACAACTTAATTGGTTCTCTATTATCTTCAAATTTCCAAACAACAATAACCCTTTATCATTGCCCCTCGTATGATTTTATAGGATGTTTCCAACTATTTCATTCTTCTTCGAGCCAAAATCCACAGTCCCATCTAATTTTTTTCACATTCAATTCTTTCTAGATTCTGCTTTAATTTTGAATGTTTTGATGGATCATGGCCTAGATTTTCCAATTTGTCAAAATCTCATCCTCGCTTTTCATTTATGACGATGCATTCTCTTTGTCTCACCATTATGTTTTCTCTTTAATTATTTTCCCATCATCTGTGCAGGTATTTATCCTCGTTCTTCAATTCACCTTTCTTCTCGCAGTTCAATTCTCCTTCCTTTAAGCGACATTTTCTTGTTCATCTCTTTTTCTGCTAACTTGACTCTTTGAACAATGCCTGATTTAGAACTTCAAGCCTCCTGTGCCTAAAAAAAATTATTGTGGCTTGCCTCAAGCTCTTTCATTGTTTTTTCTTTTCTTTTTCTTCTTTTTTTTCATATGGTACATATACTATAGTACATGTATTGCACAATCAGGCTAGTGCACGAAAGAACAATTGTCCCTATACAGTTTCAGTCGACTACCATTGACTATTTATTCCATGATTTCCCCATTCAATTTCTCCAATTAAACAACACATGCCTTTGTCACAAATCTTATCACATACAGACCCAACTAGCACATTTGGAACTTTCTAGGGTGCTGCAAAAATTTGTTGTCATAGAGAAAAACCAAGTCTCCCATATGGAACTTTTTTTGTTTAATGTGTTTGTCATGCCATGCCTTTTCACGCACTTTCTGAACCTACTAATGAAATATTGTGATTAAGCGGTCATCCTCCAGTTCCACTAGCTCTGATGGTATTTTCTCTACTGTGCCATAATATGTGAGCTCTGTCAGCACAACAATGCGTAGACTCGACACAATTAACTCCATAGGCATAAATGCTTCATGTCCATATACTAATCAAAATGGTGTATTTCATGTCAAATTCTTACATGTGGTCCAATATTCCCATAGTACTGCAGGAATCCTCAAGTCCCACTCATCTCGATTTACATTACATATATTCGTCAATGCATGCTCTAGGATCTTGTTGAACGCTTCCACTGTTATGTGAACCTGAGGATGATAAGGTGTTCTATTCTAGTAATAAATATGAAATTCCTCTATCAATGCAGCAATTGTTTTATTCAAAAAATGTGTCCTATGATCACTCATAAGGATTCTCAGTCATTCAAACCTCGTAACAACATTCTTAAATAGAAATCACGTAGCAGTCTATGAGTTGCAATATTTGACAGGTTTCGCTTCCACCCATCGGGTCAAGTAATATGTCGTAGTGATTATATATCTTGTTCCTAACATTTTTTTCGGTGGGTTGATCATTCCAATGAAATCAATTGTCCATGTATCAAAATTCTGCAAAGTAACTTGCAGTATTAAATTCTTCTCATCTCTTCTGGATGGCTTCCCAAATCGCTGACATAAATCACAGATCTGAAATAATTCCTTAGCATCCTTGTGAAGGGTGTGGGCCACCAAATTCCTGCACGCAAAACTTTATGAGTTGTTCGCTTTCCCTACATAGTGGCCTCCCGTAATTCCTGTGTGTGCCTCTGATAAAATCATATGCCTCTCATGCTCCAATACACATCATCGAAGAATAACATCTATGCCTAACTTATACAAGTTCCCTGTTATAAGTTGAAAATCTGTTGACTTTACAACTAATCATTTCTTCTACGCGGTTGTAAATTCGGGTGGGGATACTCCTATGCTCAAGAAATAAAAGATATATGCAAAGTAATCATCGACCATTTGTACTGCAAACAAGTGTGCATCTGCTATATTTTCATCAAAATTTTCTGCATCTTCCCCTATTAATATGTGCGACAAATGGTTGGGTCCTGTATTTAATTTTCATGGTTTCACAATCACTTCAAAATCATACTCATGAAATAATAACATCATGTTTTCATAGGGGAAGACCCAAGGTTCTACGCTTCAACAACGCACCAACAAAATGTTAACTACCATCCCTTTTGGCAACACTTGCAAAGCAGGCGAAGTATCACCTGAGGTAGAAGTAGGGGGGGTTACAGGACTGCAGTGTTTATAACCAAGATGGGACACAGATCTGTGATTACAATACTTCGTAGAGTATTCTATTAACACTTACAAGATGACATGCATTATTTCATTAGCTTCCTTAACATCGCAGAACAAACCCTAAGATAGATCGACGCAGTAACAATAAAGATACTTCAATCACTAACACACAACACAGAGTTAGATCTAACATTCATTCATCTAAATAAATCACTAAGCATCAACAGATATATCTAACAAACATAATAAGAAAATAACTGAGCAGATTCATAGCATAAACAACATTGGACAAAGCCAACGAAAGACACAAGATATATGTGGTTCACCCCAGTGTGGGGCTACATCCACCAACTGCTTCGTCTTCTTTATTATTCTTCAATCTCTTACATTCATCCACTTCTATGCACTAAGCCATAGAGCCAAGCTTCTTAAAGGACAGAAGATCTACGCACTGAGCACCAGATCCTACTTCCAAAAATCAGGTCAAGGCACAGAGCCAATTCCTTTATCGAGCACAGAGCCTTACATACACATTTTTTTGCACAAAGCACTCATAACTACTTGCACTTAGCTACATAGACTTCGCTCTCTAAGTCTCTTACATCGCTTTTTTAAGCCCACATACATTCCTACTTATTTATACTTTTACAAAAAGGCCTGAACATGGGTAAACCCATGGGCCAACATCCCATAACCCATTACAAAAACCCTAGGGAACCCCTTGTTAGGTCCACAAAATTCCGCAAAACAAGTGAGATCTATGATCTCATCTTTTCCTGGGTGCTCCTTCCTCGATCACTACGTCGAAGTACAAAAAGTGGTCAAACCTAACCAAGATTTCCTCAAAACTTGGTCAAGGGCCAACACATCCATCTGCATCTCTTCCCCCCAATACTAGCTTATTGACTAAGTATATCATAACATAATGATTTGTGTACATATTAAAATGGGATCCCAGTAGACAATCCTAAACTTTTGTAGTGCATACACCATTTCCAGTCCTTCACGCTCTGTAGTAGTGTAATTCTATTCAGTATTCGACAACTTCCTAGAGGAAAATTCAATGGGATGATTCAAATATCATTCTTCTGGTTGAGCTAGAATTACGCCTAACACTATAGAGGATGTGTCTATGTGGACATGGAATTCCTTCTTCCAATCTGGAAATACTAAAATTGGTGCAGTAACCAGTTTTTTCTTTAAGGTATCCAAACTTTGTTGACATTCCTCGTTCCATTGAAACTTGACTTCCTTCTTCACAAACTTTTCCAGTGGGGTTGTGATCTACACATATCCCCTAATAAAAAATTTATGGTACCTCATGTGGCACAATGTTGTTTGTAGTTTTTTTACTGAAGTAGGTGGTTCCATATCAACAATAACAAAAATCTCCACAGGATCAGCCAAAAGTCCTTGTTTACATACTACATGACCCAATAGGATACGAAATGGTGCACAGAAAATCCACTTCTTTAAGTTCAAGGAAATATGGATTTCTCTACATATGTCCAACATCAAGTGCAGAGTTTCAACGTGGTCCTTCAACAAAATGAACATTGTCCAATCATCCAAATATACTTCTATAAATTTATGAATTAATTCTTTAAAAGTAGTGACAACAACTTGGGAAAATACTACTGCAACATTTTTCAATCCAAAAGGCATGATTGTATATTGATAAAGTTCACATTCCATTGCAAATTTTGTCTTATTCCTATCCTCCTACACAATATTAATCTAGTAATTCCTAGAGAATCCATCCATAAATGAGTAAGCTTCATGTCCTCCTACATTCTCCAAAAATTTAGCTGTAAACAGGGTAGGAAATGGATCATGTAAGAAAGCATCATTCAATTTTCGTCGATCCACATAGATTCTAATTCCACCTATTTTCTTTCCTTGGACCACTATCAGACTGATCCATTTTGACTCTACGATGGGTTCAATAATCTGAGCTTCCAACATCCTATCTATTTATGCTTTAACTTTCTTCTTATATATTGGGTTCAATCGGTACGGTCTCTGCTTCACTAGCTTGGAATTCAGCTTCAAAGGGATCCTCATCTCCCCAAGATCCCCAATTATCAATTTCATTTCTAAAAATGTAGTTGGGAAAAGGTCCTGGTATTCACGCAACAAATCAACAATCTTCTTGACGGTTTCTTGATTCCATTAATCCCCAATGTTTGCAAACTTAGGATTATCCTTCATACCAATATTCACCTGGTGCATTCTCAACAACCTTGCATTCATGGTGTTATCAGATGAAGTTTTCAAGGGTCGTAGATGCGTGTTGATGATACCTAAGTCTACATCCTCACCCTGTCTATCTTTCTCTTTCACAGGCCAGATCCTAAGTTTTCCCTTCGACTGCCCACAGTAAGCCGTCCAAATCTTTGTTTACACAAGAGTAGCCATGGGCACAAAGCATAGATTTCAGAATAGTCCATTTTGGGCTTGAAACACAAGCAAACAGGAAGGTTCGGTTTTCAAAGGAGAAGAACCCATGTGAATTTCAGATTAGCAGCCCCTAGGCATTCAGAATTATAAAGTTGTGCAATGTCTAACGTCAGCCAGAAGCACCGGAGTTGCAGATCAAGTGCCATGCATCCCTTTGGATCGGACGGTCAATATTTACTTCAGGAATCCGGGCTTCGGGATTTTCAGCATCTTGACTCCCAGTTTCATCTGAAGCACTTTCTCCAAGAGTTAAATATCAAGTGTCGTGCTTCCCTCCAGATCGGACGGTCAATATTTACTTCAGGAATCTGGGCTTCGGGAGTTTCAACATCTGGACTCCTAGTTTCATCTGAATCACTTTCTCTTGGATTTAAAGATCAAGCACCACGCATCCCTCTGGATTGGATGGTCATTAGTTACTTTGGGATTTCGAGCTCCAGGAGTTTCAACATTGTTGGCCCTCAACCAAGTTTTGAGGAAACATTGGTCGTGTTTGACCACTTTTGGGACTTTGACAGGCTAGTCGAAGATGGATCACCCAGGCGGAGTTGAGATCGCAGGATATCGCTTGTTTTGTGGGCTTGTGGACCAAGAAAAGGGTTTACTAGGGTTTATGTAACGGGTTATGGGATGTCATCCCATGGGTTTACCCATGATTAGGCCTCTTTGTAAATGTATAAATAAGTAGTAGCTAAGCGATGTAAAGGTAGTTATTGATTATCTTAGTGCATGACTAGTTGGCTTTGTGCAAGAGTATGTTAAGACTTGTGGAGCTAAGCGCAAGTATTTTGTAGGTTGCTTCATGCACAGACGTTGTATGTAATGCTCTATGCCTTGACCTGATTTAGGGAAGGAGGATCTAGTGCGCGGCATGTAGATCTACTGTCCTCTGCGGATTTTGGATCTGTGGCTTTGTGCACAGGAGAATATTAATGTAAGGAGACTAAAGACTAATAAAGAAGAAGAATAAGTTGGTGGGCGTAGCCCCACACTAGGGTGAACCACGTATATCATGTGTCTTGATGTGCTTTGTGAAATGTGATTAATGTTGTTTATATGCTTAGTGATGTTGTTATAATACACTTGATGTTGTTTCTTAGTGCTTAGTGGTATTAAAGATGAATAAATGATAGATCTTAGCTAATGTTATGTGCTAAGTAAGTGTAAGTGCTTGATCTTGATTGTTACAACACTGATCTGTAATAAGGGTTAATATGCGATGTGAATGAGACTCAAGAACTAATGCATATTTTTGTCTAAAGTGCTCTGCTAAATGTTGTAATCACAGATTGGTGTCTAATCCTGGTTGTAGACACCTGAGTCCTGCAACCCCCCCTGACTCTACCTCGGGTGATACTTCATCTTCTTTGCAGATGTTTCTGAAAGGGTCGGTAGTTAGGGTTTTGTTGGTGCAATGTTGAAGCATTGAACCTTGGGTCTACCCCTGTGCCAACAAATGGTTCTGTTGATGGGACCTGAAACTATGATTGTTGGGAACTGAAGAAAAGACAAATCTATGTGCGTAGATATGTTGTTGTAGTGCACAATATTCTAATTGACTTGCAAAGATCTGTGCTAAGAAATAAACTTGATCTGAAGAAAAGAGGTAAGATGTTAAATCTTTGTGCTCTAGTAAGGGTAAGATAAGTGGAAATTTTTGCTTCGAAAGCATGAATCTAGGTATGTTTGATAGGTTTTTTCCTAGTTTGAAAGTTAGGGCACAGTTAGAAGAAAGAGTGCATCTGAATAAATTTGATAGAAATAGAGAAAGATATGTTATTTCTATGCATAGAAAGAATTTTTGGACTAATAAGTGGATGCATGAACCTAGAAAGAATTTTTATAGATTGCAAGTCCATCACTATGATCCCAATGTGTAGTTCAGGAGAGGTTGGGAATCGTTTAAAATAAAGAGAGGATTAATATTGTGTTATAATTGCATAAGACCGAGACATCTTGCTAAGGAATTCTATGGTACAGGTCCTAATTGTCTTTGTTGTAAATCTATTGGTCATGAGGTTTAGGATTTCCCAAGGATGATTGATAAAGTTGAAAATATGAACATGAGACTAGAAAACTATAAAGAAGGTAAATAGACTAAGGATATGTTAAAGAATCATAAAGAGAAAGAGTCAGAGACTATGTTAATACAGTTAAAAGAAGTAATGGATGATCACAGAGACATTAGTTTACCAGAGATACTCAAAGAAAAGAAATGCATAGTTACAAGAATATAAGACTTCGATATAGATTGTGTATTGGATGAAGAAACACACGTAAATATTATTCCAGAACGCACTTGGGAAATTTTGGGAAATCCTACTATGGTACCTCCATTGGGAAGGATAGGCTTGTTTAAAGGAAAGATGATAACCCTATGTGGAAGAGTTACTAATATACCTATGATTGCTCATGAAACATTGACTGAAGAATAATTTGAAGTCATCAAGTTTATTGGGAACAACGCCCCTTTTCCAATTTTGTTAGGAAAGACTTGGATTGAGAAGGATCATATCAAAAGGAAAGCAGAGGAGGAAGCCACAAAAAAGAAAATGCAAGAACTAAGGGATTTCATAAATAGAATAATAGATCAACTGATAGAATAATGAGAGGATAAGTCAAAGCAGTAGAACGCAAGAGAATTAGTTGTTGAGGTTGAAATAACGCAAAAAGGTTTGAAGGACCTATACATGCAAGAAATAAGAATACCTGCCTTGGAGTTAATAAGAGAACAGGTATTACCTTTGAACCCTTTGAAAGAACATCAGTAGTGCCAATATACTACGCTAAGAGACGATAAGAATAAGAATGGAAAGAGGAATCGAGAGACTTAGATCACAGGAAAGAAGGCAAGGAATCTCAGTAAGAAGAAATCCAATTTAGAAAATCTACAGGAAGTTCCAGAAAATACTTCGTAGGAGGCATATCTGCAGAACTTGAACCTTGTCGGAATAGCAGAACCACACAGAATAGGACTTTGCCACGGCGAAGCTATATGACTATTGGAGGCGCCCCGACCGTTAGAATGACACCCCAGAACGGCTATAAAATGCAGTATGAGCAAATGGACCATTGAGACCGCGCCATAATGGACTGATTCATATTGATTGAGGCATTTCTGCCCGTTGGAGGAATCTGTTACGATGCTTTCTTATTTAACCCGTCAGACGCTGTGTCGGGACCACTTTTTTCCACCCGTGAATATCCAAGCTAACAGAGAATCCATTGTATCACGCTGTAATTTCTATACCTTGCCATTTGTTTGATTAACTCACTTGTCCGCTCACCTACCCAATCTATTTAGTTACAAGTGTGAATTTCGGGAAAACTTAGCACGTTAGAAAAGTCTGTGGAGGAGATTCTCGTGGAGCTCATGGATGAGAGAGTTATGTCTGTAGCAATACAGGCATCGTCGACTGGGGGACTGCAAGCATCCCCCTCCACTAGACATCATTCCAGTCGAACCGTGACTGAGAAGCGAAGAAAGAACCACAATGATCTGGCTAACGCGAAGCAGGTCTCGTCGGTCTTGCCAAATTATATACCACCTTTGGTTGGCGCGGTTACCCACAACAACATCCCTCGTGACTTTGAGTATACGTTTATCACTGTGTACATCTCGAAGGGGATACGTGTAGTTGGACCTTAGTTAGGATAGATCCCAGCTCTAAAGAACAATGACTTTAACCTTGGCAACAGAAAGAACTACGCCATGCTCACACCGCATAGGTATTTGATGAAGATGACTCGGAAGAAGCCACGCATATTCTACCAGTTATGGATTAAGGAGCTTGCACAATCAATGATATTGAATTTGATGAATATCCCTCAATTTGGTCGACATCAGGAGGTTAACGCTTACGTTAAAATCCTCTTGCCATGCTATCACGGAGGATATCTATGGCTCGACATGGCGTCATTGTGGATCCATCATTGATCCACCTGATCACAGGACTGAGCATGCAAGGACCGGACCCTCAGAATTT
Source organism: Picea engelmannii (assembly GCA_009831015.1). Lineage (NCBI taxonomy): Eukaryota > Viridiplantae > Streptophyta > Pinopsida > Pinales > Pinaceae > Picea > Picea engelmannii. The sequence goes on from ML796381.1 coordinate 100,744, forward strand.
CTACCCAAGGAAGACTTCATATCACTCCCTGGAACAATGCGTAAAGGAGGATTATGGCGATGTAGAAAAGGTAAAGTGAGGCTACAAGGTATCCTCTATCCAGGATGGTGCAGTGTGCCTCACTTGCCAACTTATAGCTAGCAAGCTCGTAAAAAGGAACCGTCTGACATAGGTTATTGGGTTCGTAGTGGACCTCATTGGAAAGTGCGTAGAGGGTATGCAAATGAAATGGGTGAGTTACCTCGTCAATGAGCTTGAGAAAGACTATCGTGAAGCATAGGATCAAGGGTATGAATTCCATTTCAGCTAGTTACTTGCATTAATCGCATTTGTCGCTTAGCAGATGTCGAAAGGAGTGAAATTTCCAGAAGATGAGCCATCGGAGTCGTTGGCCGCGAGCTTCTCCACCTTGTGTTATACAGATGATACGTCAAAGTAGTGGCAATTGAACGACGTGTTCCATTCCTACTACCAGCAGTTGAAGAGTGTTATTGAGGCATTTCCACGAATGACACCGAACACATTGCACCAGTACAGGATGCTAGCAAAGTTCTGCATAGATCGACACTTTATTTATATCACTGTTCATAGTGATGAGAGAAAAGAGGAGTTACAGTTATATTATAAACAGATTGATGAAGATATGGAGGATATCACTAAATAATGGCCAACAAAGTTCTTTGTACTACTTGACGATGTAGAACTCTCCGACCCTGACATCATTGGAAGCCCCTTGGTCGCTCGGGTCGAGCATGTTAGGCAGAGCAACGCGAAGAAAAATAAGAAAAAGGAGGAAGTGTAGAACATAGAGATTGATGAGGAGGATAGCGCCTTGGAGGAAAATGGGCCTGAATCGCTTGCAAGAGGGGAAGAAGAAGAAAAGAAAGGAAAAGATGAAGTTACACCGTTGAAGGATCCCCTCACCAAAGTTGATACATTGAAGAAGTAGAAGGTTTCTCCGCAAAAACCCTCAACAAGAAAGAAGACGTGCTCCAGTAAGCCCAAGATGAAGGCCACGCTCACAAAATACGATGTCAATATAATAATCACAGCCATGGAGGATGCTTCAGAGGATATCTTGCAGTGATATGGAGCAAAGTAGGAGAATTTTTATGAAAGAATCGAGAAGCAACTCAAGGAGATACAGCAAGCCATCCATTCGAGCCGCGCAGTACCTACTGCGCCTTCTTCGTCGAAAATTGTAGAATTGGGGGATGAGCTCGCCCAATTATGAAGACTATTAGATGCAACAAAGGCTCGGCTTCAGCGAATCCAAGAAGAAAAGGAACAGGCTACAGAAGTCTTGAAGAAAGAAAAGGAGGAGGTCATGGAGCAACTACAAGTTGCACAGGCCCACGTAACCGCCTACAAGAAGGAGAAAGATGAAATTTGGGTGATGTTTGAGGAGGAAAAAGAAAAAATACAAAAAGAAAAAGACTTGTTGCTCGCAAAGAAGACTGCGGCCAAAGAGGTGATGACTAAAGCACTTCGCTCTGTGTCGGGCTTGGCACAGAAGGAAGAAGAGTCAACCGAGATTCAAGTGGGGAAGCTAGTTGAGGCCATCTAGCAGCTTCAAGCAAGGGTAACAGAGTTAGATCTCCAAGCAGTGCCGAGCACTCCGCAAGAAGTGTGAAATCAGAGGGAAGAAATATCCAAGAGAACAGTGGGAAGGATCAGGACCCTCACATTAGAATGTAAGCAATTGAGTGATCGAAGTGCACAAACCTATGAACACCTCGCAGAATATCTACATCTAAGGAAACTAGAAGCATATCTCTAGTAGGTGCAGCAGCAGGCATCCATTGTGTAAGCGTAGATGAAGCTAATCACTGCGGTCGAGCGAATGAAGATATCATAGGAGGAGCACGAAATCTAGTAGCAGATTACTACCATCCAGAGTAGAGTCATGGAGGTTACACAGAGACTACATTCGGTGCAGGATGAAGCCTGCATGATTTTTGAAGATATTGAAAGACAAGGCTCGTAGCTAGACCAAGTGGTTGCGAGAGTGAAACAGCGCATGTAAGGGCATGTTACAAAGCAAGTGATTTAGGATTTTGTCGAGCAGGAGGCTCTAGCGAAGCAGCAAGTCAAGGCAGCTCGAGCTAAGCTCAATTCCTTTGAAGCAGCGTTGCCCAGATCTGAGTGACTCGAGATGAGTTGTAGGTGAGTGTTGGGGGCCTATTGTCCCTCGACCAAGTTTTGAGGAAACATTGGTCGTGTATGACCACTTTTGGGACTTCAAGAGGATGGTCGAAGATGGAGCACCCAAGCGGCACAGAGATCGAGGGATCTTGCTTATTTTGTGGGATTGTGGACCTATCAAAGGGTTTACTAGGGTTTATGTAATGGGTTATGGGATGTCAACCCATGGGTTTACCCATGATTAGGCCTCTTTGTAAATGTATAAATAAGTAGTAGCTAAGAGATGTAAAGGTAATTATTGATTGGCTTAGTGCATGACTAGTTTGCTTTGTGCAAGAGTATGTTAATACTTGCAGAGCTAAGCGCAAGTATTTTGTAGGTTGCTTCATGCACACATGTTGTATGTAAGTCTTTGTGCCTTGACCTAATTTAGGGAAGGAGGATATGGTGCGCAGTGCGCATATCTCCTGTCCTCTTCGAAGTTTGGCTATGTGGCTTTGTGCACAAGAGCAGATGAATGTAAGGAGACTAAAGACTAATAAATAAGAAGAATAAGTCGGTAGATGTAGCCTCACACTGGGGTGAACCACGTATATCATGTGTCTTGATTTGCTTTGTGCGATGTGATTAATGTTTTTTATCTGCTTAGTGTTGTTGTTATAATACACATGATGTTGTTGCTTAGTTCTTAGTGGTATTAAAGATGAATAAATGTTATATCTTAGCTAATATTATGTGCTAAGTAAGTGTAAGTGCTTGATCTTGATTGTTACTGTGTTGATCTATAATAAGGGTTAATATGTGATGTGAATGAGACTCAAGAACTAATGCATATTATTGTCTAAAGTGCTCTGCTAAGTGTTGTAATCACAGATCGGTGTCCCATCCTGGTTGTAGACACCTGAGTCCTGCGACCCCCCCTACCTCAACCTCGGGTGAGACTTCATGTACTTCACAGGTGTTGCCAAAAGGGCCAGTAGTTAGGGTTTTGTTGGTACGTTGTCGAACCATTGAACCATGGGTCTGCCCCTGTGCCAACAAACATCTCCACTCCTAATTTCTTCCAGTGTGTTTTCTCCTAGAGTCCACTAATCTCTGTCGCATGTCCTCATCAAATCAACAGTCATCATTCACTTCGGAGTCACCCTTCCATCCGTGACACATCAACATAGTGATGCCAGGCCTCCACGTCAGATCTTCCTCTGGGAAGCGTTCTTGTTCAGCGCCAAAATTAGCACCATATTTAAGTGTGGTTAAGGATCCTAGATTTGGCGGGCATATAATATTTAGCGGGGATGTTAAGTCAGCAGAGGTGCCCGGATCAACAGTCGTACTCCATTGCAGGGACGCAACATGCTCAAAAGATAAAATTCTTGAGTGGCCTTGCAATCGAAACCGTGGTATAGCATAAGAGCTACGTGGCGGTTAGTAGTGAATTGTAGGCCCAAAAGCGATATGGGTTTAAACCGCCTTTGATGACCCCGCAATCACGTGCTTATAAAACGTCAAATTCAAGAGCAGTGTGTGGCATCCCCTTAGGCGTTAAGCCTCATCCAGATCTTGACACAAGATTAGTTAATGAAAAATGAGTGGTGGATGAAACCTTGACTCACTCCATAAATAGAAGGCATGGAGGATCTAGTTGTAGAGACAGAGCTTCCAGCCCGACCTACCACGATGGACGTTTTTTCCTACAGGCCCATGCTGAGTTAAGTTTGCAGGAGGATGCACACACAGTATGATAGAATGAGACGCAGACGTAAAGACTTGAATGGGATGGCCAGATCGCACTTCTGTTAGTGGACTGATCTGAGTATAAGTAGAGCAGTTCAATATTTTTTTAGGGTCATCAATTGGTTGAGCAGAGCTCCCTATTTTTGTATAATTTTGATGCCAGAACTATTCTTTGGTTATGTATCAAATTTGAGACTTTCACATTAATAGAAGTCAACTTCTTTCATCTCTTTGTTTAAACTATGTTGAAACACTCGGGCATGGAGGATCCAGTCGAGGGTTGTGGTTCTATTGTAATGTAGGTTTGATTACAGTAGTGTTGTGACCAGCTTTAGTTAGTTTCCTTGTTACCTTATTTCCCCTTATGCTGAAAGGCTCAGGCATGGAGGATCCAGACGAGTTGTTGTAGTTGCATGATAATGTAGGTTTGATTATTATGTTGGTGTGACATATTTCAATGTCTAAAACTTGAGTTCAAGAGTGCTCTTGAGCCTGAATTTTTCTTCACCAAGCTGCTTGAAAGTCGAATTCCCATGGCAATGTTGTTCACCTCTCTCACTAATTCTTTATTTTTCTCACACTTAAACTCAAATCACTGACTGAATTTAATGAGGACCTCACCTCCCTGTGCATTTCTTGTCTAGTTTTTGTGTAAAAATCATTCTTGTACTGAGTTTTGTCCATTTGACCTCCATTCATAAAACCAACATCCACCAAACATTTTGATGGGTACTGGGCTTATCCTCTTGCAGTCAGAGGGTGACTCTCAGTGCTAACATTAATGGCGTCATTTTCGGGGATGGAAGTGAAGATATATTCCCTGGGAGAACGACAACAAATAGATCACATTTTAGATGGTGAACTGAAGTTGGACACATTATTATGACTGCTTATCTTTCACCATGGTGACTCCATTGTTTGAAAATCTATTGGCAACTCCACTATGTAGAATTTGTTGGTGACTCCACTGAAGGGAGACAAATCAAATTTCTATGGAGGCTATCCTGGCCAAGAGGTTTTCCCCATTCAATTTCTCAGCCATAGTTGGTTATCCACATTCTGTGCCTCTAGTTGATGAATGGCAAGACCTGCTGCCAAGATTTTATGAAGGTAAGAATGACATCCCTCTTGAACATGTTATATAATTTCATGCTTTCATACGACAACTTGACATCCAAAATGAGGAAATATGTATGAATATGTTCATGTTCTCATTAGACGGATATGCTTGTGAGTGGTATCGATCCTTGCCCCCTACTAGCATCTCCTCCTTGGGAGAATTTCATGCAGCTTTCAATAGGCATTGACAAAAGTTTTATTCCTCTGAGTTAATTTTTCATAGTTGTTGTGAAGAATATAAAGACTATGTTCAAGATATAGTTGTTTCTTATGAAGGTTGTAAGAATAAAAAAGATTCCTTGGATGAGGAATCAACCCTTTCTTTTCCCTGTTCATCTGCATCAGATGAAATCTGTGTTTGTTGCCTCAGTCAGGAAAGTGAAAAAATTGAGTCTATTCTAGAAGTCGATATTCTTTGTAGCCATTTCTCCAAAAATCCTAGATATGAGTAGCCTTATTTTGACTCATATGATGATAATGAGATATTACTTCCTAGATTGGATCTTGAAAGGCAACCTGTGTTTAGTAGTGAAGAACAGTTTTCTCTTGTTGGACAGAAGTTACCTCTTGGCATGGCATTCGAGGCTCCTCCTTTATTTGCTCATTATGGAGACAGTGATGAAGATGCCGAGGTATTTTTTGAATAGAAAGGCATTAGCATCCAAACTTCTAATGAAAGTGAAATATTTTACCCATAGCAACATGTTAAAGAAAAAGAGCCATCCATTGATATACACGCGGATATTTATTTCCATAAGCTAGCAGATGTGATCAGAGCAGACCAAGGAGAAGTGGATCAACAACCTACATCAACCTTTCACTCACCTTTGCTTGCGACATACATTCATCCAGATGTGAGCAGCTGTAAGACAGAGCATGCTTTTTGTTACCAACCCAAAAAAATTTGTCACCTATTTTATGACCCTGTAGGGGAGTACATGGAGTTGCATTTTTTTCTTGTATTGAAGCCTCCAAACTTTATCTTACCTTTGGCACTAGGAGGAGAGCTGAAACTCTAATCGATTTGCTATCACAGCTTCATTATCCTTTGTTGTTTAGTGACAGAGTAAATATGTTTTCAGCTAGGAGGTTACTTGAATGGCTCTGGTGGAAGTTCACTTTCACCTAGTACTTTTTCAAAATTAGTTAGTGTAGGATTGTACATAAATAAGATCCTTCTGGACAACATATGGTTTTTTTTCTTTTTGTAAGTAGAATAGTGTATATATCATCTTGTTGTCTTCAGCAGGATGTTTTTTGAGCTCGAATCCACAAACCAATGGCTAAGGAACTGGAACTTCTTGGCAGCTCGTAGGGAGCATGCCATCCCCTGTTGAGCCAATGTTATCACATGAAGTTTCCAAGGGTCGTAGATGTGTGTTGATGATACCTAAGTATGCATCCTCGCCCCGTCTCTCTTTCTCTTTTGCAAGCCAGGTCCTAAGTTTTCCCTTGAACTGCCCACAGTAAGCCATCCAAATCTTTGTTTACATAGGAGTAGCCATGGGCACAAAGTGAAACTTTCAGAATAATCAATTTCGGGCTTGAAACATAAGCAGACAGGCAGGTTCAGTTTTCAACGGCGAAGATCCCATGTGAAGTTCAAATTAGTGGCCCCAGGGAATTCGTAATTATAAATTTGTGCAATGTCTAACGATAGTCAAAAGCACCAGAGTTTCAGATCAAGTGCCACGTGTCCCTCCGGATTGGACGGTCAATATTTACTTTAGGAATCTGGGCTTCAGGAGTTTCAACATCTCAACTCCCAGTTTCATCCTAAGCGCTTTCTCCCGGAGTTAAAGATAAAGTGTCGTGCGGCCCTCTGGATCGGATGGTCAATATTTACTTCGGGAATCTGGGCTTCGGGAGTTTCAGCATCTCGAATATCAGTTTCATACAAAGCACTTTCTCCTAGATTTAAAGATCAAGAGCCATGTGTCCCTCCATATTGGATGGTCATTAGTTACTTCGATATTTCGGGCTCCGGGAGTTTCAACATCTCCACTCCAAATTTATTCTGGAGTGTTTTCTCCTGGAGTCCACTGATCTATGTCACATGTCCTCATCAAATCAACGGTATTCATTCACTTTGGAGTCACCCTTTCGTTTGCGACACGTCATCATAATGGCGTCAGGCCTCCACATCAGATCATCCTCTGGTAAGTGTTCTTGTTCAACGCCAAAATTAGCGCCATATTAAGTGTGGTTAGAAGGATCCTAGAGTTGGTGGGTATATAAGCTTTAGCGAGGACTCTAAGTCAACAGAGGTGCCCAGATCGTGGACCAAGGCTAGATCAACGGTCGCGCTCCATTGCGGGGATGCAACATGCTCGAAAGATAAAATTCTTGAGTGGTCCCACAATTGAAATCGTAGTATATCATAAGAGCTACGTGGTAGTTAGTAGTGAATTGCAGGACCAAAAGAAGTCTGGGTCCAAACCGCCTTTCATGACCCCACAATCATGTGCTTATAGAACATCAAACCCGAGAGAAACATGTGGCATCCCCTTAGGCGTTAAGCCTCATCTAGATCCTGATGCAAGATCAGTTAATGAAAAAGGAGTGGTGTTTGAAACCTCGAATCACTCTATAAATAGAAGGCATGGAAGATCTGGCCATAGAGACATAGATTCCAGCTCGAGGTACCAAGATGGACGTTTTTTCCTACGGGCCCATGTTGAGTTAATTTTGCAAGAGGATGCACGCACAGTCTAAAAAAATGAGATGTAGACATAAAGCCCTGAATGGGATGGCCAGATCACACTGATGGTGGTGGACTAATCTAAGTATAAGTAGAGCAGTTCAATATTTTGTTAGGGTCATCAATTGGTTGAGCAGAGCTCCCTATTTTTGTAATATTTTGATGCTTTGAGACTTTTGCATTAATAGAAGTCAACTTCTTTCATATATTTGTTTAAACTATGCTGAAACACTCAAGCATGGAGGATCCAGTCAATGGTTCTGGTTCTATTGTAATGTAGGTTTGATTACAGTAGTGTTGTGACCAATTTTAGTCATCTTCCTTGTTACCTTATTTCCCCTTATGCTGAAAGGCTTGGGCATGGAGGATCCAGTCGAGTTTTTGTAGTTGCATGATAATGCAGGTTTGATTATTATGTTGTTGTGACATATTTCAATGTCTGAAACTTGATTTCAAGAGTGCTCTTGAACCTGAATTTTTCTTCACCAAGATGCTTGAAAGCCGAATGCCCATGGCAGTCTTGTTCACCTCTCTCACTAAGTCTTCCTTCTTCTCACACTTAAACTTAAATTATTGACTGAAGGGAATGAGGACCTCAGTTCCCTGTGCATTTCTTGTCCAGTTTCTATGTAAAAATCATTCTTGTACTCAGTTTTGTCCATTTGACCTCCATCATAAAACCAACAGCCACCAAACATTATGATGGGTATTGGTTTTATCCTCTTGCAATCAGAGGGTGACTCTTAGTTCTAACACATGGGAGATTCAATATCGGTACGCTCTACTATGCGCTCTCCTTCAGTTTCTTGTATGAAAATTTCTCAGTTCTTCATCCTCCTGGTCTTCTCCAGCAATGTTATAGCATTCCAAAACCTCTTGAATAGTCGCATAATATATGGGCACACTACATAAAGGTATTGGTCTAGTCGATTCTTCTAATGTAAAGATCTTGTCTTTTTTAATCTACAGAGTTGTCTCGTCCGAAAGGGCATCATCTTCAAAATTTAAAGTTACCTTGAAGTTGTGATTCAAATATTCACAGTTTACCATTCCTCTGCGTACTTACAGTTCTACATACCAGTTCTTCGGGATCGTATCTAGAGTGTGTAAAAACAAGTGCATCCATTCCTACTTAGGTATTGAACTCCATGTCATGGTACACTGTGTAAGATGATATGTAGGAAAACTCAACCCAGTATACTTCTACACAATATATTTAGTTTCTATTTTGAACCTGACATGTAACAGCCTCTGCATTGCTACCAATTATCTATTCTATCCTTATGCACAGACCACCAACTTGCAAAAGTCTCTTTCAGCATGACATCAAATCTAACAATATATGTTAATATAGTATCTGTAATTCAAATTCTTTTAAAAAAGTATCTATATATGTTATTCCATTATACTTCATGGGATCATGTACCTCAACTCCAATCCGATGCAATGTGAAAGTAATCTAAGTGCATCTCGTTGTAGATACTTCATGTACTCTCTATTTTCAATGCTCCAGTGCTTCTTTCGATTATGTGAGAAAGAAATGATACTTCACCAACTGAGTACACCTTCAGCAGTAGGATTAAAATATTCATCCATCCATGTCATCACATTGTAAATGTTATGGAGTTCTTTTCCCCTTATCGGTTCCATATATCACCTTCCTTTCGTGGGATCCAATGGTGCAGTAACTCTCAAGTATCCTACTTCAAAGATCATTTGTCTCTTTTTTAGATCAATAATGGTTCGGTTATCAAAATCCAAATCGATTCCAAGTAACACTGAGTAGGGTTTACTATCATCCATTATATCGATTACTTCAAAATATGTTGTGTTGCACACTCCATCGATATTAACATTTTCACCTGTCATTCCTCCAATATGAACAATCTTGTGTTGATTTTTTAGCCTCAATTGAATTGGTGACCATATCAAATTTGGTTTTCCCATCATATCCCATGTCTTCTTTGGAAGAATGTTCACATCAGATCTCAGATCCAATATGATATTATCCATATCATATTCTCTTATCTACGCATTAAATCGGAATTCCCTATTCATCATTTTCTTGCGTTGTATCTGGTTAACTACTCATTGTGAAAAAATTTCTTATTTATCTTGCACGCATTGGTAAATCATCTCGTGCAACGCTTTTAATGTAGTTGAATCCTTCAAGAAACTTTTAAACAACTCTTTAAGAAACTTTTTAAATTACTTTCCTTCTCAACTGGCCTTTCTATAATCGAGTGGTCATAGGCTAGAGGGATGCCATACACAGGTTGTGAATTCAATGCCCCCCATCCTGTTTCTAGCAATTCCTTCCTTGCTTTCCTATATGTGTCTCTCTCTTTCCGAGGGTCAAACGTCAAAGGATTTTTTTTTTCTTTCCTAACCCACTGGTCCATCTAAATTCCTTTTTTTGTCGCATCAGATCATGTTCTTTCTCCTCCATGCATAATTGTTTCTACCCTTGGTCGATCATCGTACTCTTTCACTGCTATCATCTGCACATTTTGGTTCCTTTTTTCCTACCAATTCGTGATCAGCTACGGAAAATATTTCATCGCATGATCAATCTATCTACAGTATGTAAACATCATAGAGGGATTCTAACAATATCGTGCCAAATGCCCAGGCTAGTTATAGTTATAGCAGATAATCAATCGTCTTCCCAGACCTTTGAATCCTCCTCTTCCTCCTTTATTGTATCCCCTTGGATCATTATATTGTGGTACCCCTCCTTCTGATCTATCTTCCCATTGAACTATGTATACATCCATGATGTGTTCTCTCATTAGATCGAGTACACAACAATCCTTTTTTCCATGTCCCATGGACTTGCAAAAATTACAAAATACGCTTTTGGAAGTGCTTTGATACTTCTGCATCAAGGGACAAGCGGTTGGGTGATGACCCATCGTTCTAAATATATCACACCATACCCAGATCCTGTATCCAAATAATATTTCAAATTTGGATACTCATTATTATGATGACCTTCCTTTCTGCATGTAACACACCAGACTTCTTCACACGTTCCTTCCCTTTAGCAGCTCATACAACTGAATTGTTAATATTGTTGACTACGACTAAACATGATCCATCCCTATAACATTCTATCCTATAGGGGATGCTTCCGACTTCATGGTGATCTATAATTCTTCTTACTAGGACATGGTCTTCTTTTATGTCAATGGACAGCCTATATGTGGTAACAATCCTGCAATGAACCACTTCCTATGTTGATCGTCTGGAATCTAGAAGGTCAATTGATCCATCAACATCTTGAATCTCTAATCAAAATATCATATTGACTCATTCTACAACTGGTTGATCTCTTTTAGTTTCATAATACATTTCAACTCAAACTTCGATTTCTAGAATTATTTTAACAATGCCTGCATGATGCAATAGACTGATACTTCATATACCATATTAATGTGCAGTATATGAATCTCTTCACTAACTGCGTGATTTTTCGTATCATCATATTGGACCTTCTTCATGGTCCACATTACTTCTCAGAAAAACAAGTGTTGTTCCACATCTTCTTTCCCTGCTTCATGGAAGACAAGCATTCTCAAAGTGGGGTCTACCCCCGCCATTGTGTACTGTGCGATATTCTTCCTCGGTGTCCCTAACTGAATCTAGGTTGTCATACTACTTCCACTACTCTGACTACCTTTATTTCTATCTTTAATTCCTTCACTAACTACAAGTGACAAAGTTTCAGATCTTACCTCAGTTCTTGAAGATGCACACGAGGTCGTGGGTTCAACATAGAGTCTGGTATGAGTGGAGCTACTGGGATTTAATGGATCTCCTTCTATTGGACTGAGATGATAGTTCTTTTCCTTCTCCTTCCCTTCTATGTGAGGTATTCCTTTGATCCAGAGAACTACATCGATTTCTCTCTCCTCAACCTCATTGTGATTCCCTTCTCTATCATCCATAGTCCTCTTCTTACTGTACCAAAATATTGTTCCACTACACAACAGTCCAATCTCTTCTTCCACTGCACCTTCTTCTTTTCCTGACATTATCAGCCCATGCATTCCTTATCTATTCTTTCCTACATCCCTCTTCTCCATACTCTCATACCATACTAGGTACAATCTATATCAAACTTAGTAATATAACCCCCCAATAAACTATCCAGTCAAAAATAAATTGTGCACAAGATCCAATTACTTATGGTATTAACTTGTTGGATCAAATCAAGGGTCCAAATCCTTAGAAAAATAATGCAGAATGTTCCATTCTTTTCATCTAACCTTTGTAACCACTCATCCAAAATTATCAAGAATTCAGCAAATAAAATCTCATGTAAATCTATAAATAAGTACCTCTATAACCACTTCTCTGAGATGATCCACGGGTTCTTATTATGATATTTGGAAAACCCACACTATTTTACCTCTAACCACCATCCTATCTCTTCCTTATTCATCCTCCACATTCCCCTCAGTCGCAGATCTCAGTCCCAACAACAGAACCATTTGTTGGCACACATTGAGGAGACCCAAGGTTCAACATGAATTCACCAACAGAACCCTCAGATACTAGCCCTTTTAGCATCACCCACAAGTAAGTGAAGTCTCACCCAAGGTATCTATGGGAACTGTAAGAACCAGGTTTCCACTGTGATGAAGGGATGGGAGGCAGTCTTTATCACCATTCTACTTAGCATTATATCATGTGCACAGAAAAATATCAACATGTAACATTCATAGCAATAGAACATATATCATATGCACATAATAAACAAAACATCAAACACATCATAACACATAGACACCATGATTAACGTGGTTCCCCCAAGATGGGCTACATCCACAACCATCGGCTTATTATTATATTATTTAAAACATCCATTACAAAATATGAACATTGCGCTCATACATTAGGTCTCATACAAAATGCCCTTATCGTTCTCTCTTTGTCTCTCTTCACTCTTGCTTACTTCCTTAATTACTCGTTTACTTAGCTACTTCTCTATCAAAAAACCCTTACATATTTATACAATTACAATAGGCATTATCTCTTTTCAATGGACCAAAATGCCTAACGAATTCCAACAGTCTTCCTTCTTTTGTGCACGTTGTGTTGGAGATATGGCTATAACAGAAGACTGGCGCAGATGGTTAAGGTTGTCATTGATGGCAATCGGTTATGGAGCAGTCAAGGATGTCAACACGCACAAGAAATGCTGGAACATGAATGCTGGAACACGAATGCTGGAACACAGGTGCTGGAACACGA